>JAJEJO010002745.1:0-137598 GCA_020662805.1 Glaucomys volans
TGGATGAAGATAATGCACATTGTGTTGCCTAGCACATAACAGGCACATAGCAAGCAGGAGCTACTGTGACAATGATTGTCATTCTCAGTACTGCCAGAGCACCTCATTACCACCCATGGACGAGTATAAGTCAGAGAAGCCCAATATATCACATTAGGTGCTAGTTAAGGTTACTTCGGATTGTAGCTTCCAAGTTGGAACTTCTGCTCTGGGGGCTGCTACAGGAAACATCCGTGGAGGGGTGGAAATCATTAAGAACAAGTATAGGAGGGAGCAGGGTCACTCCATTTTACCCTCATTTTTAATCTTCCTCCTCCACGTTTGCCTTTTCCCTCTCCCCAAACATACTGTCCGAGGAAAGGAGGTCTCTGCCAGTGGCAGCTCACACTGGCTGAGTCCCAAGTCCTTGCACTGGACTGTGACTGGGGACACTGACCTGTTGCAAGGTGAGACCACTCTCCAGAGGACTGCACTGCTTCAGGAAGTGATATGGTAGAAATAAAGGGATCAAAAATATCCTTAAAATCAGCATACCACAGTGACACAGCCACATTAATGTTTATAGCTGCCCAATTCACAATAGCCAAGCTATGGAACCAACCTAGATGCTCTTCAATAGATGAAAAAGAAACTGTCATATATATATATACATATATATATACACACACACATATGTATACACACACACACACACAATGGAATATTATTCAGCCACAAAGAAGAATAAAATTATGGCATTTGCAGGTAAATTGATGGAGTTGGAGAATATTCTGCTAAGTGAAATATGCCAATTCCCCCAAAATCTAAGGCTGAATGATTTCACTGATAAGAGGATGATGAAACATAATGCGGAGGGGGGGGCAAGAATGGAGAAATGATGGATTGTGTAGAGGAAAATGAGGGGTGGAGAGGGAGGGGGGAAGGAAATAGAATGAGACAAACATCATTACCCTATGTACATGTGTGATTACACAAACTGTGTGACTCTACATCATGTACAACCAGAGAAATGAAAGTTGAACCCCATTTGTGTACCATTTCTCAAAATAATAAAAAAATTTTTAAATTGGGGTGTTTTGATGCACTATTCTCTTACATCTTGTGTAAAACAAAGATGTTTTTATAATTGTCATGAGTTTACTTTACCAGGGATCTTTCTGTCTTCATCAAGACACAAATATGTAAAAAAAATGCTCAATGTCCTTAACAATCAGAAAAATGCAAATCAAAACTACACTAAGATTTCATTTCACTCTGCTGAGAATGGCAATTATCAAGAATATGAATTACAATAAATGTTGGCAAGGATGTGGGGAAAGTGGTATACTCATGTTGTTGGTGGGAATGCAAATTATTGCAACTAATTTGAAAAGCTGTGTGGAGATTACTCAAAAACCTGGGAATGGAACCACCATATGACCCAGATATCCAACTCCTCAGTATTTATCCAAAAGAACTAAAATTGGCCTGCAATAGCAATATAGTCACTAAAATGTATGTAGCAGCACAATTCTCAATAGCAAAATTATGGAACCAACCCAGATGCCCATCAGTAGATGAATGGATCAAGAAAATGTGGTATATATACATAATGAAGTTTTACTCAGTCATAAAGAATGAAATTATAGCATTTGTCAGTCAATGGATCAAAATGGAGAAAATCATACTAAGTGAAATCAACCGAAATCAGAAAAATCAAGGATTGAATAGTTTCTCTCAGATGGGAAAGCTAAAGCTAAATAAGGGAATGAACACAGTGGGGAAGGGGATCAGATATCATAAAATTATAGGGAAGGATCAGTGGAGTAGAAATAGAAAAATGAGAGGGAGAGAAAGGGAAAGAAATACTGAATCAATCTAACAGAATTGTGTCATATACATATATAAATATGTAAATAAATGTACAAGGGGAAATATCTCTTTTCCATATGTGTAGAAAGTACCAATGAAAAATAATGGATTGAAAGGAGGATCTGTAGAGTAGAGGGGAAAAAAGGGGGGGCAGGAAGATGTGAAGAAAGAAAGACTGGGAATGAGGATTGAAATCAAATTACTTGTATGTATAATTATACCAAAAGGAACCCAAATACTATGTATAAATATAATGCTCTTATAAAAAGATTAGACCTTTGGAATGGAGAAATTTTCTAAAAACTACTTGGGAAAAAATATTGCTATTCCAAACATGTGTAGACATTTTCTTTGTCATTATTCTCTAAGCAAGGCAGCATACCATTTACAATCATCTTACCATTTACAAACAATTTACATGTCATTTACATTGCATTGGATATTATAAATAATGTAGAGATATTATAAAATATACCAGAGGATGTGTGCAAGTTAAAGGCGAAGGCTATACCATTTCACACAAGGAACTTGAATATCTATGGATTTTGATATCTAAGGACATCCTTGAACCAATCCACACATATCTGCAGACAACTGTATATAGTAGAGAAGAAAAATAGAATGAAATGGGTGAACAAAGCATATGGTATTTATGGGATGGCAACCAAAGAGCAAATATTCAAGTCAAACAAGAAGAGAAAATTAAAAGAATAAAGCAATTATTTAAAGAAGTAATGGAAAGAAATTTTTTCAAACCTAGAGTCAGAAATATTTAAGTGCAGAGAGGTCGTAAGTCTCCAATGAGATTCAATTTGCATAAGACTACCCTAAGGCATATTATAATCAAGCTGTCGAAAAACAAATACATCCTGAAAGCTGCAAGAAATAAAAAGCAAACATATAAGGTACTGCTAAAGCACACAGCATCAGACCTCTCAGAGAAACCATCTATGCAGCAGAGAGTGAGATGATAGAGTCAAATTTCTGAGAACAATGACAAACAAACAAACAAACTAACGGCAACAAAAACAAGAAACTGCCAACCAAGAACACTACAACCAGCAAAGCTGTCCTAAAAAATTAAAAGAGAAAAACTGTCCTGGACAAACAAAAGGAGAGGGAATTTGTCACCCAAATAATTTTTTTATAAAAAATATTCAATGAAATTTTTCAAGGTGCAAAAAAAACAATGCTACTCAGTAACACAAAAAAATCTAAAAGTAAAAGGTATACTGGTAAAAGTATACCATAAAACTCAAAATATTCTAATATAAGTGTGAATCACATATCTTTAGTATGAAGTTTAAAAGACAAAATTACTAAAATAATTTGGTACAGGATATGTAATTAAGATAAATGATGTTCAAAAGTTTAAATGTGCAGATGGTAGTGAAGTAAAATAAGTGGTGCTGTTGTTTTTGCAATCAGAGTTAAGTTGATTTCAGCTTAAAATAACTTATTATGTTTTTCTGCAGGACTCATGGTAACCACTAAGCAAAAAGCTATAATAGATGCATACAAAAAATAAATAAAAACACACCACTAGAGAAAAATCAATCAAAAAGTAAGAAAGCTCCTTCATTTTTTTCTCAACCACCACACCCCAACCCAATTATTACATACATCATTTATTATATACAGTAAATTATATACATCATTCACTTATCAGGGAAAACATTCAGCCTTTGTTTATTTTGGGATTGGAAAAATTAAAAAAAAAATAGAGAGGAAGGAAGGATATGTAAAACAACTTGACAAAAATTAACCAAATGGAAGTAATATACCCTTACCTATCAATAATAACCTTGAATATAAATAGATTAAATGCTCCAGTCAAAAGAGGAGACCTGAAGGGATGTAAAACTAAGACCCAACTATCTGCTACCCTTCAGAGACTCATTTCATATATAAGGACACAGAACCTGAAAGGGAAGAGAAGGAAAAGATTCTCCATGCAAATGGGAAAACAAAGGAGAGCAGGATTAGCTACACTAAGACAAAATAGTCTTTAAGTCCAAAGCTAAAAAGAGATTAAAAAGGTCATCCCATAATGATAAGTGGATCAAATCAACAAGAGCAATATAACCCTAGTAAATACATATGCACCCAACATCAGAGCACCTGAATACAAAAAGTAAACACTACCAGAACTGAAGGGAGAAATAGGCTAATATAAAATGATAGCTGGGGACTTCAACACTCACTTTCATCAATAGACAGATCATCCAGAGAGAAAGTCAACAAAGAAACACTGTACTTAAATTATGCTATAGATCTAATGGATGTAACAAATACATATGTAACACTCAACCAATCGCTGCAGAAAACACATTCTTAACTGCACAAGGAACATTCTCCAAAAAATCATTTTAGGCCTTAAAAAAGGTCTCAACAAATTCAAGAAATATCATACCAAGAGGATTAAAAGTCTCAACAAATTAGGTAGAGAAGCATCATACTTCAACACAATAAAGGCTATACATGACAGATCCATATCTAATGCCATCTGTAATCACAATGGGATAAAATTAGAATCCAATGACAGAAGGAAGTTCAGAAAATTCACGAATACATAGACATTAAACATGCTCCTGAATAGCCAAGAGATCAAGGAAATTAAAAGAGAAATTAAATTTCTTACAGCAAAGTGTCAACACAGCATATCCACACCTCTGGGACACAGCAAAAGCAGTTCTAAAAGGGACGTTTATAGCAATAAACACCTATACCAAAAAGAAGAGAGATCTCAAACAACCTAACATTGTACCTTAACAAACTAGAAAGAGAGCAAGCTAAGACTAAAACTAGCCAAGGGAATTATATAATAAAGATTGGAACAGAAATAAACAAAATTAAAGACTAGAAAATAGAAGCAAACAAGATGAACAGTTGTTTTTTTGAAAAGCTAAAGAAAAATCAGACTTAAAATTAGAGTAAGAAATAAAGAGAATGCCCAAATCAGAAAATAATTTACAAATAATAGCATGTAATATGAAGGGTCATTAAGAAACTTATGGACGATTTTACACTAACAAGTTTGAAAACCTAGTGGGAATATATAAAAATCCTTGACATGTATCACCTAAAGACAAGCTTCCCAAAAAAAATTCTTAAAAATTTTCAATAGCCCAGGAACAGGTTATAATGTTGAATTTCACATAAATATTTAAAGAACTGATACAAATTCTTTTCAAATCTTCCAAAAAATTGAAGAGAATACTTCTAAACCTATTCTATGAAACAAGCATGATACTGATGCCAAAATCAGGACACAAGAAGTAAACTATAGGCCAATATCAATGATAAGCATAGATACAAAAATCCTTAAAAAATAATAAAACAAGTTGAACAGCACATTTAAACTGTCATTCACTATGATCAAGTAGGATTAATCAGAGATTCAAGGAAGTTTCAAACATACAAATCAGTAAACATTATATGTTACATGAACACAATGAAGGATAGAAATCACATGATCATTTCTATAACTGTACAAAAAGAATGATAAAATTCAACATCTTTTATGATAAAAACTCTCAATTAGATATAGAAGGAATAACAACTCCCCAAGGCTATTATTTAAAAAAAGTGTTGGTGAGAATGCAGAAAAAAGAGTATTAGTGAGGAGGTCAATTTGTCCAAACTTTATGGAAAATACTGTTAGAATTCCTCACAACTTTTAAAAAATAGAAGTACCATAAAATACAGCAAACTCACTACAAGGTGAACCAACAAAAGAAATCTGTATGTCAGAGGTATTTCCACTCTTGTGTCCATTGTGGCACTATTCACAATAGCTAAAAATAGAAAGAAGCTAAGTGTCCAACAATTGATGAATGTATAAAGAAAATGTTGCACATATACTCAGTAGAATTATTGCAGTAATAAAAAAATTAAGGGAAATCTGTCATGTGCCATACCATGAATGAACCTGTTTATTAAGTAAAATAACCAAGCATGGAAAGAAAAATAGTGCATGAGCTCACTGACATGTGGATTCTAAAAAAGCACATGTTGTAGAAAGTATTGAGTAAAATATGTTTACCAAGAGCTGGGGTGATGGTTGTGGGGGATGTTGAGATGTTGGGCAAAGGATAAAAAGTGTAGTTAGAATAATTTCTAGAAATCTGGTGTTCTACATGGTGGCTATAGTTAGGAACAATATGCTGTATTTTAATCTACTCAGCATTTTCTAGTGTTATTTTCACAAATATAAATCTGCCAAGCAACAGATAAATAATTTAACTAGATTTACCCATAGTTGAAGTTTTATAGTGTATACATAAATATTGATATTTGTGTATATACATGTATTTTAACACCTTTTATACAAGAAATAGTTTTATATGTAAAATTTAAATAAATAAAATGTGCATCCACTGTTTTGATCTGTGTGTATGTGTGCACATGTGAGTGCTCTGTGGTGGAAGTCAAACAATTTAGGGGACATGTTTCATTTTACTCTGGTGAAAGTAAATGATGTTCAGAGAGGATAAATGTTTGTACATTTGTCATAGTTCATTGGTGAATGTACATGCTTTATTCCATAGAAATATTATACCATTTGATAAAGAGGTGCATTTTATATCAAAATATGCTTGTTCAAAAAATCTATAGCAATTGCTTATAACAAGTCTGAAAATCTACAGCAACTGCAGATATGGTAACAGACAGAGAATCAACAGCATTGCAAAATGGGTTAATGCATGTTGCTGTTTACAAGTACATGAAGCAATAGAGCAATGTATATTGCTTTCAGTTCTCTAGGGATGAAAAGAGGAAGTAGGTAGATCATTTCAGGAACAATTATAGTTTTGCAAATATTGGCTATTTCTGAAAATTCACTCTCTTACAATGCTAAATATTTAGGTTAAGATGTTTCCATGTTCAATTATATGTCAAGCTAGATATCAACACCTGAGTTATATAACAATTTTCTTTCTGGATGGAGTTTTAGGTGTATTCTAACAGACAGTTGAACTGTTCAAAGTCCAACATATTCATGATACTATGACTGTTCTTTCCTTAACTACCTCTTTTGTCCAAAATACCATTCTGAATGGATTTTAAATAATATATAGAATTATACAGAATTACCTAAGGTTTTTTTTTCCTGCTTTGCAAAGTTATTTGCAGCAAAGTTAGGTAATAACCTAAAAATGAGTTATGTTCTATATTTGCATCAAATATATATATAGGAATTCTCCTTTTCCTCTTGTGACTCAAAGGCAGCTGAGTTTTAAAATATTTGTACAACTAGAGATTTACAAACATGATTTTGATTTTTATTTTTTAATGTGTTTGATAATTTTATATTACCTTTTATTGTCTATTCATGAGTTATTTACATATTGCTCCTATTTTCTCTTTGTTGTTTCAAGATGCTGGTACCCTTTGTCTACACATTTCATAAATGCTCTATTTCGCATATTCATGAAGGGGAATTGACACTTGGTTAAGTCAAGTGTAAATGTTTTATAATTTTGCTGTTTTAAATACTTGAATTCTGATCTAGCCCCAATATTCTCTGGGAGCTTGTTAAAAATGCAGAAGAATGTTGGGTCTTCCCTCAGACCTACCAAAGCAGAATTTGCATTTTAATATAATGCACACATGATTCATACACAGAGCAGTTTGAAAAACATGACTGAAGTCTTGTTGAAGCTGAACTTGCCGTAAGCATTTTATTTGACCTGTTGCTGCTATTAGTTTGATTTATTATCAGAAGATCATAAGAGATCAAAGCTGTATAAGCATGTTGAGTTGAAAGGAAATTGTCAGACTTGAAAACATTGCTATAAATATTTTCCTTTTTTGCCATTTGCCCTGTTGAGCTTGTAAAATGATATTTCAGACAGTAATAAAACTAATCTATACCGCAGAGTAGAGAGAGTGGTACTGTTTGTATTCCCTGAACTTGCTGAAATGTGCTTTTTGATCTGTTTGACAATATTCATGACAAATATTCATATTTACTGCATATAAAGTAGGAGATAGGTTAGGGGCAACAAAGAGATACAAAATTTTGAGATATTCCTTAGATTTTTATCTGAAATGGAAACTATCCACCTGATTAAAGAGAATGTTCATTATCCAGTAGTTTTATGTGTTATATTGATTATATTGAATATAATGATAATTTCAACTATGAGCAAAAAACTGGGCTATATTGTATGCTTGCTGGGTATCTGGGAACTGGGAATGGAGGAGATAAAGAGATGAATGCAAACAAGGCTTCTCTGGGGTAGAGAATGACCGCACAATTACGTAAGACTGAAAGAGGCCAGGGTAGAGAGGTGGCTGGCCTAGAGGATTCTGGGGGCTCAGTGTGCCTGTTAATAGCTGTTTTTGTGCCCTAATCAAATATTCAGTCCACATGGTTGAGGACTATGGCATTAGTAAAAAGATGTGCTTATAAAAGTTAGAGAAGGGTTGGAAGTAAGTGATACGTAGTTTCTTAAACTATCTCCAATGAATTAAATAATATAACTAAGTTATTGGTGACTTCTGTAGAAATCATCTTCAATGGAAATGGACATTGTAAGAAAGTATGAAATGCCTTCATCTCTTGGTATCCACTAGGAAGCAGGACAGAAACTTTCTCTTTTCTGGAACCAATTTGAATTATCTATGTATATTAATGTTGCATATTTCCTCATTGATATCTGGAAAATCATTTAAAAATAATAATCCTATGAGTTTGTGAAATTATATCTTTACTGGCTGATAATTTAGGTATCCCCCTTCACTATTCCCTACCTTGCCAGCCCACCTCAGTCCCACAGCAGCATACAGGCAATGTGTTTAGCCAAACATGAGTTAGACCGCCAGGACATCTCTTTAGTAACAGCTAAGTGGACAGTAGGGTCATTTGGAATCAGAAATATCTCCTGGAAATAACCTCTGGCCACAATGTGGAATGTTACTTTGCTATATTATGTTTTCTGTCCTGTAAAAAAGGCTCGATATACCTGGTTGATAGTTGTTTTCCTGCCCTAATTTTATCCGCAGTCTATGCAGGAGAAGACTGTAGCCTACAACACTGGGAGAAGGTTTGGAAGAAAGTGGTCCTCAGCTCTCTAGATAGATGAAATGAAGGATGGCTCTAGCAAAGTGTTTTAGTCAGGTTTTTCACTGCTGTGACTAAGCGACCATACCAGAACAACTAGAGGAAGAAAAGTTTATTTGAGATCTCATGGTTTCAGAAGTCTTAATCCATAGAAGGCTGGCTCCACACCTAGAGGCTCCAGGTGAGGCTGAACATCATGGCGGGATAAAGTGGTAGAGGGAATCAGCTCACATCATGGTGATCTGGAAGCAAAGAGAGACTCCACTCTCTAGTTACAAAATATATACCCCACAGCCATGCCCCCAATTAGCTACTTCCTCCAGCCACACCCCACCTGCCTCCAGTTACCATTCAGTTAATCCCATCAGGGATTAATTCACTGATTAGGTTAAGACTCTCACAACCCAATCATTTCTCCTCTGAACCTTCTTGCATTATCCCACATGTGAGCTTTTAGGGGACACCTTATATCCAAACCATAACACCAAATATGGCAGGAATTATCTAGGGTAATATGTTAGATATCAAGTGGAACATTTGTTGAAAATAGGAAGAAATGGCATAACAAATATACATGAGTCACTCAGTATGCTTAATAAACTATGTGCATTATATAGATACCCCATGTTGGCAACCTGTAAAAAGAAACAGCAAATATGACAGGTCACTGGTTCACTATAGTTGTGACCAGGTGTACTTGCCCCTGTGTCTCCCCAGAATGAGTCAATTTTGATGCCAGGCACCTTCTGTATTTTAGACTCTCTTGCCTAAACCCCAACTCCAGATGTAAACTCCTCACCTTTAGAAGAGAAGACCAGTGCATCAAAGCAAAAGAGGACATGTGAGTAGTACATGCCTCAGGATTCAGGTAAAGTGACATTTCTACCCTGCTTGCATCCTGTCCAACCTTGTAAACCTACTCTTCTTTGCCCTAGCTTCTGTGTACTTTAAGTTGACTAATAGGTTTTATTATTTGAAAATTTTAAACTGTTCTTTGAGATATTGTGTTCCAAGACCTCTGGAGAATACCATTACATCAAGAAAACTTCCTGCACAATACTATGGTTCCTATATTGAAATTAAGAACCAGTATATTCAGTGTGAAAAATATAAAGTATTCAATAGGCTCACTAAATATATTATAAATCCCATCTGCCAGAGAAAACCTGAATGGCAAAAAAGTTTCTTTTAGCAGTCATTTAGTATTAGCTGCCTCCCCACCCCTTTTATACCAGTATGGTAAAAACTTTGATAAATTCAGTAAACAACATAAGACTGATTTCTTCTTGGAAGCCTTCTCAGACACTTTAATGTGCTATAAATCTAAGAAGAAAAATAGGTGTTTGGTGTTTACCAAGGCTTTGTGAACGTAGATGAATGATTACTTAGAAATACAGAATACATTTTTAAAAAAATACACTGCTGTTTGTCACTATTTTGCTTGCTTTTCATGTCTTTACAGTCACTGTAAGATAGCTATACATTTAATATCTGCATGATTATAAGACACCCAAGACAGAAAGAGGTACATATTAAGTGCTCCATGTTATGCCAAGAAGATTTTGTTAAGTTAGGCTAGGATAAGATATTTTAAAACCATATTTTGAATAATAAATAATTCCCACAAAGACTAAAAAATTCAGGTTGTATTTGGCTACAGGTAGCCTATATAAAACCTGTGTTATAAATTTTGAAACTTTGAAGATCCTGATTTTTGAGAATTAAAATATCTCGTAAACAGTTTCCCTTAGAACACTAATTTAGAGACATGATAATAGATACTTTGTTAGGAAAAAAATAACTGGTCTACTCTGAGGTATTTGGGAAATGTTACCAACTAAATAGCCCTGCTGGAGAGTCACTGGATATGCAGGCATGATGAATGTTCTAGGCACCATTCTTTTAATGCAGTGTTTCTAAACTTAAGAATGGACTATGGTATTTTCCCCCACTATAGTCATTTTGAAGTAGTGACTTACAGAATTCCAATTTGGGAAATGCCAGCATAGAGAAAAATTTAGTTCTTTTCAATGTGGTTACTACATGATAGAGGGATTAAGCATATCAAGAAAAAAATGGATAATACAATTGGGAAAATACATCTGAACTTCAACTTCTGAATCATGGCAAAATTTCCTTGTGGTACACATAAAATTTTAAGATAGAAAAATGGGAGGAATATACAGAATTTTTTTATATACACACACCCTACATGTGTATACACATCCATATATGTAGAAATGTGTATCTAGTATATACGTGTAAGTGTAAGTGTAAGAACATTGAAATGGTCTTATTCACAGAAATGTTAGGTGTCTCATTTAGACATAGTCTTCTGAATTTTAGGAATAATGGGTTTGGAATACCTAATGGCTTAAACAGAATTCAAGCATCAAATACTTATTCAGCACCTATTATATCTTAAACATTATTCCAAGAACATCATCTCCTAGTTTTTGGTTCTCATTGAGCTTACATTATGCTAAGTGATATAAGTAATACAAAAAGATATGCCTAAGGAATTAAATTAGACTGATGCGATACAGTGGCTAAGCAGTTTCTTCATATTGGGTGGCCAAGGAATACATCTGTAAGGGTTTAGCACTATGGTAAACAGAACCATCCCCCATGTACTTTATCCTAACTCCTAGAATCTTCAATACATTGTTACATGGCCAAGAGACTTTGTGGATATAATTAAGGTTACAGATCTTATGATAGGGGGATTATCAAGGATTATTCAGTGGGCCCAATCTAGTCACATGAACCTTTATAGCAGAAAATGGCCAGGTGCTCTGCCACATGCCTATATCCTAGTGGGTCCAGAGGCTGAGGCAGGAACTTCACAAGTTCAAAGCCAATCTCAGCAACTTAGTGAGGCCCTGTCTCAAAATTAAAAAAATAAAAAAGGGTTGGGGATGTGGTTCAGTGGTTAAGCTCCCAGGTTCAATCTCTGGTACCTTAAAAAAAAAAAAAAAAAAGAAGAGGAGAAGAGAGAGAAGAGAAGAGGAGAAGAGAAGAGAAGAGAAGAGAAGAGAAGAGAAGAGAAGAGAAGAGAAGAGAAGAGAAGAGAAAGAAGAGAATAGGGCAGGGGAGGGGAGGAAAGGACAAGGAAGGGGAAGGAAGGGGAGGGGAGGGGAAAGAGAAAGGGAAAGGGAAAAGGAGAGGGAAAGAAAAGAAACAAACAGAACTTTCTTGCCTGGAGGAAAAATTTATTAACACGGGTTTTACATAGGCTACCTACACCTCCAAACACAACCTGAATTTTTTTTTATGTTTGGGAGGATTATTTATTATTCAAGATATGGTTTTAGAATATGCTTTACCATAGTCTAACTTAACTGTCTCCATGGCATAAACTGAGCAGGAGAGAATCACAAGACAGCTGGTGAGAAGCTCATACTGCGTTTCTCCCTCACCAAAAAAACAAACAAAAAATAAACAAACAAAAAACTTAGATTGCTGGGCATGGTGGCGCATTCCTGTAATCCCAGCACTTGGGAGACTGAGGCAGGAGGATCGCGAGTTCAAAGCCAGCCTCAATAACTTAGTGAGGCCCTAAGCAACTCAGTGAGAACTTGTCTCTAAATAAAATACAAAATAGGGCTGGGGATGAGGCTCAGTGGTGGAGTGCCCCTGGGTTTAATTCCCAGTACCAAAAAAAATAAATAAATAAAAACCAAAAATAAAAACAACCAATATCAAAAAAACAAACAACTACATTTTGACCAAAATAACAGAGAAAGCACCAGTCAATAGTAAAGGAGCAACAGAAAACCATATGCTGCAGAAATGAGACTGCCACATAGAAAGAGAAGGAAATACCTTCCCTTACCTCTCCACCCCTGCAGTCTGGATCAACTCAGAACCAGGCAGGACTTCTCCCTGCAGGAAATGTAGGCAAGAGGACCCCAGCAGCCCTCACAAGCTTGGAGCCCAACAGAGGGAGCTTCTGGTGTCACACACTGAGCTGCCCCACAGAAAGAACTAGGCCCTTCCACCCTTCCAAGGACGGTGCTGCTACTATTTGTGCCATCAAGAAACCAGAATCACCGCTATTGCAGGAACAAGGAGTCACTGCATCTATCCCTGAGGTTCAGTGTACGCTGTACCATGCCCGCATGGTGCACCATCCCTGAGCAAAGATGCTGCCACACCTTGTGCCCTAGTGCCAAGCTACCACAGGAGCCCCATCCCAGGCCTTGATGCCCCTGCCCTTCAAGGCTGAGCTGAAGAGATGTCCCCCCAGCCCAGGGACCTAGAGCCACCTGCTCCACAGCAGTGGCTGCAGCAGCTTGAACCCCAGGAACCTCGGGCATCTGACACATTGGAGCAGTCTTATCCCCATGCTACAGGTGAGGCAGCAGGTCTCTCCCAGGGGCTCTGGGCCCCAGCAAACCTGAGCACCATGTACCTCCCAACACCATGGCTGACTCAGTAACATCTGCCCCCCATCTCCCCATCAGGGATCCAGAGGTTCTGCTAACCCATGTAGCCATGCTTTCTGGGATCAAGCAGGTATGACATCTGACACCCCAGGGATGAAAGACTTAGCTAAGCTGTGCCACCTTGCACTGTATATTGAGTAGCAACAGCATCTGACCTTCCTGCATCTAGACTTGCCCTCCAAATTCCTAGTTACTAAGGCATCCACCTCTTCAGAGAATAGAGTCAGTATTGTATTGTTCCCTGTCCCATAAGGTCAAGCAACAGTAGCATCTTGCACTGCTGCATTTGGCCTCACAGAGCCTGAGCAACTGCCATATCCCACCACCTAAGGTTCAGGGGCACCATTACATAGTACCTCATCCTCTGAGCCTCCACTTTGCCTATTAATTTTAAGTCACAAATTGCCATTGTGTCTTGCCTTAGAGCCCAAGCAGGGGTGCTTTCCTGGAGCCATGCCAGAGCTGTGCTCTGCCCCAGGTCATAACCATAGCTACATCCAGGACCTCTGGACTCAGGCTTCTGTGGTGTGCCTTCAAGTGACACACTTTAGCTTCATGAAAGAACCACATCCACTCATACCCTGGAATATGAATCTGCTGGGTAAGCCTGAGGTGCCACAGTAGTTTCTCAAGAACTTTTGTCTGGGAATCTGACTCCATAGCTTCTTCAAGCACCTACGCCCAGAATCCCTGTTCCCCCATGGTAGCTGTGAGCCTTGTCAGACCCAACATCAAGGGCCATTACCTCAGATGAGATTCCCCACTATGATAAAGAACAAGAGAATCCCTAAAGCCCTGGCTTTAATACCACACACAGCCATTATCACTTGTACACACTCCTACAGCCTAGACCAGAGAGATACCTGCAGTCATCACCAATGTTGCACACAGCAAAATGCTGCATAGAGACTACATCACTGTACCTATTTGGAACCAGACCAACCAGCACCCTTTGGCCCATCTTGTCGAAGTCATTTTGAAAATTTGGAAGAGATGATGGTCAGGTGTGATACCTATCTACTCCTACTCCACAAAGTGAGGATCACATGTATGAGGCCATCCTGGGCAACTTACCAAGATCATGTCTCAAAATAAAATGAAAAGCACTAGGGATATAGCTCAGTGGTAAAGCACGTGCCTAGCATGTGTGATGTCCTGGGTTAGATCCCTAGTATTCCCCCTCAACTAAAATTTAAAAGTTTTTGTGTAGAAAGAAATAAATAAAACAGCATACTTGCCAACTATGTATCTGTTAAGGTGTTAACATTCAAAATTGATAAAGAACACACATAATTCAACAGTGGAAAAATACACTGAAAAAGAAATGCAGAAATGAATTGAATATACGCTTCTGAAGAAAAGACCCAGAAACGGTCCAGAGGCATTTGAAAAGGTGCTTGACACCATTGATCATCAAGTAAATGCTACTCAAACCCCTGTAAAATGCAATCTCACCAATTAGGATGGGTCAAAAAGTCAAAAGAGAGCGAAGTTCATCAGCATGGAAAAATAGGAACTTGCGTGCACCATCAGTGGGAATATAGCCATTACAGAAAGCAGTATGAAGGTTTCTAAATAAATTAAAAATAACACTACCGCATGATCCAATCATCCATTTTCTGGATGCATTCCCAAGAAAATTAAATCATTCTCTTGTAAAGATATCTACAGGCTCATGTTCTTTGCAATATCCAAGATATGGAAATAACCTGTCAATGAATAAAGAAACTATGGTGTGTATGAACAATAAAATGTCATTCAGATCTAAAAAGAATAAGATTTTCCCATTTTCTGCAATATAGATAAGCCTAGGGGACATTGTGCTGAGTGAAATGAGCCAAAGGAAAATATTGTATCATCTCACTTATATGTGGAATCTAAAATGTATTCAAATATACAGATAGAGGGAACAAAGTAGTGATTACCAGTGACAGAGGTAGGAGAGATAACTAGATTAAAGAATAAAAGGTAGCAGAAATGTAGGTTGAGCCGGTCTATGGATCTAATGTACAACATGAGGATTATAGGGAACAAAATTGTACTGTATGTAGAATTCACGCTGAGTAGATTTTAGCTGTTCTTTTCACAAATCAAACAACAAAAAGATAACTAAGAAATAATGAACATGTTAATTTTTTTATAATGACCTTTTTAACATGTGTAACCCTTAACATCAAGTTGTATACCCTGAATATACATAATACAATTTACTAAAAAACAAAAGTGTGACTGAATGTATCAGAGAAGAAGCTACAGCAAAATACTTGGTAAACAGAGTTGAAGAGTTTAAAGTCATTCTTTATAGGTCTTCTCATTTCAGACCCTGCTGCAAATCAACAAAGAAGGAGCTATGTCATACAATATTCCTCAAGTGCATTTTTATAATGCAACTGACAGTACTAGTATCCTACAGAATAAACTTTTGGGAAATATTCTTGCAGACATAATTCACATGTGTGAAGGGAAAGGGGGTAGTGGAAGATCAGACCATTAGGCAAAGCTTCAAATTTAGTCCTATTGCCAATGACTTCTTGAGTGAACTTCAATAGTTTCATACATAAATTGAACTAATTGAGTTAAAATAAGTACTTTTACCCTGAGAAGTCTACTGATTATAACATTCTGTTATAGACATATGGTTTCCCCAAACAAGAAAACTGGTAATGTTGCTCTAGGGACACAAATATTTTCAAAATAATTCAAATGAATTGCCTTAATGTTTTAAATATTTTAAAAAGATTTGATTACTTTGAAAATGTTCCTCTCATCTGAGACAATGTTTTTCCATATTTAAGTTTTTGTTCCAATTAAAACTAATTCGAATGCTGCTAAAAGACCATAGGGCTGACTTGGAATACTTTAGGAAGGCATCTTAATCTTATAAGTGACCCACAGGCTAGACAGGCTCTTCTCAAACTATTAACAAACATGGAATCATTTGAGGATCTTGTAAGAGTGCAGATTCTGACTCCACAGGGCCAGAATAAAGGCGAAGACACTGTGTCTTACAGACTCCCTTGTGACCCCCACACTGCTGGTCCGCAGGCCTGGACAGGCCAAGTTCTAATTCATTACCTATGACTTCTCACCTTTGTGAGACTGATCAGGTCACTGAACAGCTCTCCTCCTGGTCATTCATTGGCTAATAATGAAAACACACCTGCTCTAATGGCCTCGCAGAACTATTGTGAAGGTGAACTGAGATGTTATGAGATAATTCACCGAGATTTACAAATACCTCTGTGTGCATCATGTTTACATACATTCAACAGTTCTTTCAATTTGTTTTTAATTCTTCTTATAATGAGATACGTGATGTGTCATCACTTGTTGACTTTTACATGCAATTCTGGCCTTCTAGTAACTAACTGTTACACAGGGATGTTCCATGAAAGATAGGGAAGAGTTAGTTATTGGGAACAGAGGAAAAATACTACTTTTAAAAAAAAACTCTTTGTTTTGTAGTTGTAGGTGGACAGCATTGCCTTTGTTTATTTTTAGGCAATGCGAGGGATTGAACCCAGTACCTCACACAAGCTAGGCAAGCACTCTGCCACTGAGCTGTAGCTACAGTTCCAATACTGCTTATTTTAAAATCAGTGATTTTTACTGCTAAGTAACGTCATATTAGGGTCAGAATTTTGCAGCCAAAAAAACTTTACCTTATTTAATGAGGAAGATTTAAAGAAGAAAGAAAAAAATAGTCAAGAATGATGTTGTACTAAAACTCAGGAGAATTGCTGTACATTTCCTACTTTGGGAGATTAGAAAAACTCTGTGTATAAACATGTTTAAAAAGTGGAGTGCAGATGAAGACATACTTCAGAAACACTGGAAAACCTAATGCAGAACTGTTTTTACATGTGATTTGGAAAATGTCCACTAGATGGCATATGAAACCCAATGTTAGAGAGGGTGTGAAGCGTACAATGGAAAAAAAGCAATTTTTATTGAAAGACTAGATCTCTGATTTTGATGTGTGTATTTGATTTATTTATGTAATTCCTATCACTAATTTAAAATATTGAAATATATATTAACACTTCCGAAGCATTTTTTTAAATTGAACTCACGGCATGTCTATCTATACAAAGGGGAAATGATATGCTATAGTAGGAAAAAAACCATAAAAAGAACTTGGATCCTGGTATTCTTTTTGACACTTAATAAGGAAGTGATCTTAAGCTATCTAACTTTGAATCTCATCTTCTTGCCCGTGCATTGTGGATAAGATCTCATAGAGCACTACTAATTTGTGTAGTTGTTTGGAAAATCCGTTTGTGAACTCTGAAGCACTACACAGCTGTGGACCAATGTTCTTGACTGAGATGGTGAACTGAGGGCCTCAGACCAGGCAAACCCTCCTTCACCAACACCCCAGTCTGGGATGTCCTCACTGACCTTGAGCACTAGGACTCCATAGCCTTCACCCATCTGGCTGGTGTCCATATTTGGCTCCTAGAATCTTCTGGACATAAACTTACCCTACCCTGGGTAAAACTGCCTGTGGAAACTACTGTCATGCATTATGAGGACTATTGCTCCCTCAGCAGGTTAAAATCTCTCCCTGCCTCCCATGAGAGGAAAAATAGGAAACTTTGTAGTCACATTTCTGGAGTCAGTTTTTAAATCGGACAGAAGCCTAAGAGTGTCACCCTGTCCTTTACATTTCCACCGTCCTTGTCCTGTCAGGATGCTGTAGGTAGCACCTATGCCTCTCATGGTACTGTCCAGACTACAGTGCTTCAGACTCAGCAAAATTCAAACTCTTCATCTCCTTAAGAATGAAAGTATGAATCCCATCCCAACAATACTGTTTAAGGTTTAAACTAATTACTACAATCTGAGGTTACACAGGCTGACACAAACCTGTGCCTCCAACAGACGACAACTGGGACAACTCTCCCTAATGTGAGAGGACAAAGTGTTTTGTCAGATCTGAAACTGCTTAGCAGAATAGGCTGCAGAATATTTCTCAACAAGAATTGTGACAAAGACTTATTGGGGGTGTTATTGTTCAGATATGAGTTGTCCACCAGAAGCTCATATGTGAGAAAATGTAAGAATTTTCAGAGATGAAAATGAGTAGGTTATAACATGAGCCTTAACTAAATCAGACCTGGTGAGTTCCTGTTGCCATGTCCTGAGCTGCTTTCCTCCACCACACCTTCTGCCATGATGTTCTGTTTCACCTTGGGCCCAGAGTTATGGAATGAACCTCTGACACCAGAGAGCCAAAATAAACTTTTCTTCCTCTTTGTTGCTCTTGTCAGCTATTTTGGTCACAGTGATACAAAAACCAACTAAACAGGAGGTGTTAGTCAACTACATTATTCCAAGGTTGAATAGGCATTTTATGTGGTAATCGGGAGTGGGGGGCATAAATTTCTTGCTAGTTTGGAACTTAAAGTTGATCTAACCTTTGCAGGATTTTTAAAAGTGTGTTCTACCATGGACCTATTCCCAATGACCATTTAGCTAGTAATTTTTCTCAAAGAAATTTAAGCTTCTCAAATACTAATATTAGTATCAAGACATGCTTGTCTCAAGTTTGAGGATGATGGAGCTGAGCTGCTGTGATTGTTCAGATAACATGTCACTCCCAATTTCCTAATTGCACACCTGTACTTGAGCTTTTCTTTCTTTTTTCCTGCCCAAATTCTACCTCTTGAAGGTAAATATCTGATCAGCTCAGGATGAATTTCCAAAGCTTTCATATTAAAAAAAAATCAGAACAGAATGAAGCAAGGATGATTGTGATTTTAACTAGCTTCGAAGGCCCCTAAAAATCTCCTTATAAGACTGAAGTCTTCTATCTTCCTTTAATCATTTGTGAATATGTTAAATTTCTGTCTTTTGTTACCAAATACAGACAAATGACCACACAGGGTTGTAATAAACTAAAAGATTATGTGGGAATGAGTTGATTTGAAATGTATGCTACATAAGTGTATAAAGTTGTCTTTAGGAGCACATCTCAAAGTTAAAGGCTACCCTCCAGAGCAGGGGCAAGTGGAATACAAATAAAGGCCCATCTGGCCTCCAACTGACACAATACCCCATACAAATTAGGACATTTCATACAAAGAAAACAAACAGTAATTGTAATTGAAGGCCCTCAAGTTGAAAGTGGCAAGGACAGATCATTCAAACTAGAGGTATTGATAGTTACTAAAGGCCTTTTTACTTGTGCAACTCCAGAATGAGGGGAAGCAGAGTAATTTATGCAGACAGCACAATATGGAGGAGTCAGGTAGTAAACATATATGAATCTATCTCTAACCTTATTCCCCTGGGGAGGGGGAATGGGAGTCTGATTTTCTCTTCACGGAAGCTCAAAAATGATGGGCATTTTTTGCATGTGTTAGAAGCCTCAGGTTCAATGTAGTACATAGCAGGTATTCAGGAAATAGATGTTGAATGATAGAAATGGTAATACTGGCATGAACTAAAAGAATTATAGAGAAGATGGAGAGGAATGAATAGATTGAGCAATATGGAGACAAAGGTCAGGATGTGGTGAGTGACTGAAATGGCATATTCAAGGAAAATGAACTGTCAGAGATTGAGGAGAAGCAAACAGACAAAACCTATGAGAGTAGAGAGAGAATGGGAGCCAAAAGATGGATTCTTCCTGAGGTTGGGGGAACTATCAGTAGTGTCAAAACAAGATAAGGAGTAAAAAATGTACTCAACTGGATATATTATTGCATGAAGCACATTGTTAGACTAGGTTTGATTTAATTCAAAAGTTCTATGACCAGTTCCCCACCACTCTTCTTATTAACTCTGCTTCTTTTTCCTCCTCTTTGCAATCAGCACCATATAAATGCACATAGATAAATCTTCATAGGGAAGAGTGACTTTAAAACATATGCATACATTCTTGACATTTAATCAAGGGGTGGAGACCAACTCTCCTTCCCTAGAATATAGGTTGACCTTAATGACTCACTTCTGTCTAATAACACCTGGCAGAAGTGATCTGAATGGCTGCCTAAGGTAGATTACAAAAGTGATGCAGTATTTGCTGAGTTTGTCTCTCTCTTAATTTATGTTCCTTTAGTCACTGTGAAATTAGCATGGTTATCCTGAAACCACCATGTTGGAGAAAACACAGACAGAGAAATGACCATGAAGCCCCAACATCATCAATTTCCAGTTTATTGATTCTTCTCTGCACACTTCAGGGTGTGAGTGTGGAACATTTTGAGATGAATCAGGTCTCATCTCTCTAGAACAATAGAGACCAGCACCAATCAACACAGTGGGGCTGCCATGACGAAATGAGAGCGTAGCTGTATTTCTTACAGTTCTGTATTTCTTAAAGTTCTGTATTTTTTAAAGTTCTGTAATTCTTAAAGTTCTGTGTTTCTTAAAGTTCTGTGTTTCTTGCAGTTCTGGAGGTTGGAAATCTGAGGTCTGGGTACTAGCATGGTCAAGTTCCTGTGAGGATTCTCTTCCTGACTGACAGACAGCCACCTTTCATGCTGACCTCATATAGTAGACAGCAAACAAGGAAGTCCTGGTGTCTTTTTCTCATGAGGGGCACCAATTTTACCAGGATGTGGTCTTACTTTTTTGACTTCATCTAACCCTAATTACCTTCCAAAGGCCCCATCTCCTTGCACCATCACAACTGAGGGTCAGGGTTTCAACACATGACTTTGGGGGAGGCATAGACCTACAGTCCATAAACAGACCCTACAATGTGGAGCATCTACCTGAGGTTAGTCCCTACCAAAGTTGTGAGAAAAAATGATAAATGCTTGTTGTAGTTCTATGAATTACATTTGGGATTAGTTTGATATATAGAAAACCAGAATAGTGGCTGATTTTTTTTGTTTTGTTTGTTTGTTTTTTGCTTGTTTTGTTTGTTTTGGAGTCTTCCATTTATTTTTGCTTAAATTTTTTTTGTCCCCCCTTCCCCACTTCTTCCAGATAGATGCAAAATAGCTATTCCTCCTAGGTGTTGCCTCAATCATTTTTCACTTTAATATGGCATTTATCATATATAACTACAATTGTTTGTACTCTTTCTAAGAGTCTCTGAAGGCAGACAATAGAGAAGTTAAAAAAATGTGTTGAAATAAGTAAACATTGAAAACCTAAACACGCGTTCTCCCTAAAGAATAGACCTGTGGAAGGAGAGAACATAGGGGCAGCCCCAGATGTGGAAGGAATATATTATATCAATAAAATATTTTCACCCTGCATTTTCGATAACTAATTGAGTGGGGAGGGGGTGAGGAGAGAGACCAGACAGAGACAGAGGGGGTGGTGGAGAGAGAGAAAAGAGAAATAGCAGATGGGAGTGTGCAGAAAGAGAGGGGGCAGGTGGGGGGACAGAGAGAGATGGAGACAGGCAGAGAGATGGAGGGAGAGAGAGAGAGAATATGAGTACAGGGATGTCTCCAACCTAAAGGAGAGAATTGTCAGAGCAGCAGGCCTGTTTTTATGTAATTATATAACACTGATTCAGTAGAAGCACAGATGGTGACGAACACTACAAACATTAAACAGAAGAGAGATTCCAAATGTACTCAATTAATCAGAGCATATTTACCGAATATATCTGCTGTGTGTCTGGAACTATTCTATTTGCTGTGGGAGAAATGAAAAGTGTCAGGAAATCTTCAAGGAAGTAATTTTCTAATTAGTGAGATAAGGCATAATCATAAAAGAAACAATAATAAAGGAGATAAATGGCTGAGTTGAGTATATTAAGATATTATATAACACAGTAGGTAATAATCTGTACACATTCTTTCCATTGCTATGTTCCAAAATATTTCTTCAACAGTGATTACCATGGGTGGGATGGTGGGAGACAGGGAGATGTCTATCAAAGGATATGAAGTAGTAGGATGTAGGATGGACATCCAGAGTGCTCCTGCACAACATGAGGACTGTAGCTACTATTGCATTGTGAATTTTTTGCTAAAGGAGTAGAATTTAACTGCTCTCATCAAAATAAAGTAACCATGTGAGATTATGAATATGTGAACTTATTTCAATACTGCAACCAATTTACTCTCTGTGTATCCCATAACGTCATGTTCTATACCTTAAATATCCATAAGATTTGTTAATAATTTCTTTCATGCTGGGGGCATTTATGAGTTAGTCATATGATCTATTCCAAGCTAAAATGCCAAAGAGACTCTTCTACTTGTACATTTTATTAATCACAATTATTTAACAAAAAAGAAGAAAGAAAATGTCTCCAAGTAAGAACTTTCTATTGGATTTTCTAACTAAGAAAAACAGAGGTGTTCTCCTATGGGTGTGACAACAAATACGTTCCTTATTGATTTTGTTCTTTCAACTTTATTTTTAAAGGACATTTATAGGTTTCTTCCCAGTGTTCTTTTAAGGCCCCAATGCTTTCAAATTTTTTCATGTGATCTATGGAAAAAAACATATTAAATTTAGCTCAGGCCATCAAGTAAAATCTGAACAACAGTTACATTTTCTTTCTTTTTACTTCGAGGCTCAACTTGATAACTTAACAAAAATTGTACTGTTTTAAATTTGATAGAAGTAGTCAATGTAACAGAAGAAAATACCGTGGAGGCACACTGGAGCTGATAGAATGTGTGAACTTGTTCCCTTTTCTTTATTCTTAGGATGGTGAATGGCTCCTACTCAGTTGAGGAAAGATCAATCCAAGGAGCTTTCCATTTAGCAGGCACACAAACAGGAAATTATAATACACTGCTATCTGCTCTAATTGGCCAGGACAGAGGTCTATGAACAAAAAGTCTGAGAAACTATAAAACCAGAGAGTTAGTTATCAATAAAATCAAAGCAGAGGGAATTCTAAGCAGTATTAAAATAATACCAAAACATTGGCAGGAAGGAGGGTTGGAGGAGGACAAAACCAAGGGCATATGACTGCAGTCAAGTGCAAGCTAGATTGGTGAGAATGAGGCTGAGAAGATAAAGAGCAGGTGAGCTAGGATGGATTCCAGGAGGAAGGGGAGGCTAAGGATCACTGGACTTCCTAAGGGCAAAGCGGAGATGGTGTGGATTTTGGATAGGAAGGAGAAGGGCATTGCCAGATTGTGTTTTAGAAAGCTCATTCCTGCTACAGTGTACAGATTGTTTGAAGGATGTTAGTGGGAGATACTAGTGACTGAATTAAGGTGCTGAAATTTTAAATGAAGTAAATGGTATTCAAGAAATATTGATCTAATTGAATTGACAAAATATGCTGGTAAACTCATGGAATATAGAGCATTATTAAATAGTAGGTGGGGCAAATTGATGGATGGATGATGCCAATCACTGATAGACAATATAAGAAGGATAGACAATAGAAGTAGGTTTGGCTTTACATGGAGTAAAGTGATATGTCAGCCTTAGAAGTGCTGATTTTTTTTTCAGGTGCATATAGAATTTGTAAGTAGAACTCAAGAGAGTGAGAACTAGACAGATATATAATTGAAGCCATGGTGATGAATAAAATAATCCATGGAAATGTATAGAACAAAAAATACAGAGCAGTCTAGACAGAAACCTGAGGATCACTGACTTTAAAGGGTAAGCTGGAAAAACTGATCTCACAGAAGTTGACAGACAAATAAATAATGGTTCCCAGTAGTAGGGATGGTAGCAGGAGGTGATAGCAAGAGACTGAGCAATGGGTACTGCTGTAGTTACATGGGAGTAAGATGTTCCAGTGTGTTATTGAACAGTAGAGAGACTGTAGATAATAGTAATGTGGTATATATTTCAAAAAGCTACAAGAAAGGATTTTGAATGTGTTCATCACAAAGAAATTACAACTATTTGAAGACAGAGATGTGTAACCTGATTTAAACATTCCACAATGTGTGCATGTATTGAAACATCACATGGTGCACCATAAATATGGTCAAGTTTTTGCCACAACCTGCACAGCCATTAATTGAGAAAACCAGTGAGGGTAGATGGAGGATTAAGAAAGACACTCAAGATTTGATCTTACTCCAATCAGAATGGCATTTGTCAAGAACAGAAGCAACAAATGTTGGTGAGGATGTGGGGGAAAAGGTACAATGTATATGGCGAGGGGGAATGCAAATTGGTGCAACCATGATGGAAAGCAGTATGGAGATTCCTCAGAACACTTGGAATGGAACCACCCGATTTGACCCAGTTATCCCACTCCTCAGTTTATACTCAAAGGACTTAAAATCAGCATACTACAGTGACATAGCCATATCAATGTTTATAGCAGCTCAATTCACAATAGCTAAACTGTGGAACCAACCTATGTGTCCTTCAACAGATGAATTGATATATATGATATATATTATACTCAGCTTTAAAGAGCAATGAAATTATGGTATTTTCTGGTAAATGATGGAACTGGAAAACATTTGGCAAAATAAGTCAAACTCCAAAAACCAAAAACCAAATGTTTTTTTCTGATACATGAATGCTAATTCACAATGGGGGTAGTGAGAGGCAGTGGCTAGGGAAGAACAGAGTTACTTTAGATTAGGTAGAGGAGAGTGAAAGAAAGGGAAGGAGTATGGGAGTAGGAAGGATAGTAGAGTGAAACAGACATAATTACCTCATGTACATATATGACTGCATGACCAATTTGATCCTACAATATGTACAATCAGAAAAAATGAAAAAGTATACTCCATTTATGTATGATTCATCAAAATGCATAACTGCATTCTACTATCATGTATAACTAATTAGAACAAATTTTTAAAATTTTTTTAAGAAGGACACAAATATTTAGAGAAAAAAGCAGGATCAGGTGGGACCCTGATCTCAGGTGGAAAGCCAGTGACCCAGAGGTAGCTCCACACCTTTATTATATAAGGTGTCAAAATCAGGAAGTTAAAGACTACAGAGCATTGTTCTTTGTGCACTAGAAAGTTACAAAGTAGAAACGTCTTTGTAGCTATTCCACTGTTGCAATGCTGGGAGCTTCCTGTAATACTAAGGAAGCCCATTGTCCAAAATATCTACTAAGCAGGCAGGCTTGGAGGTCACAGCACTATGAAACATTGTAGTTATCTTGCTATGCTCGGAATCCTCTATCCCTGGGAGCTGGTGTTTGAGATCTAGGCCAAGATTGACACAGCTTCTGTACTTTGCACGGAGCCTTCATGGACAAGGCATCACCATAGCAATTGGGCAATCTTGACTCGTACTTTTCACACAGGAAGTTCCCAGCATTTGCAAGTGCACCACAGCCAGGGGTCAGTCAAACACTTTGATACAGATTACTGCAATCACAAGTTTTGTCTTATGTATCAATTAAAAAATAAATTTAATTTGTATTAAAAAGTAAAACCACCTAATCAAGCAATCCCCCATCTATGTACATACAAACAGATATGAAGCCAGCACCTCAAACAGGTAATCTGTGCAGAATTATTTATATAGTCATCACAGGAAACAACCTGGACCTTTGTGGCAGGTGAATAGTACAAAGGAACATCATGCAGCCTTGAAAAAGTAGCTTTTGCCATTTGCAAGAAGAAGAATGAGTCTGGAAGATGTCATGCTAAGTGAATATGTCAGACAGAAGAACAAATACTGCATAGTTTCACTTACATGTGTAGTCTTAAAAATTGAATATATGGAAACAGAGGGTAAAATGGTTTTTACCAGAGGCAAGAATGTGGGGAAAACAGGAAGATATTGTTCAAAATGTACAATGTTGCAGCAATACAGGATGAGTAAGTCTAGGTATTAAAGATACAATATGATGATTATAGTTATTTAATGGAATTTATGAAGAGTAGATTTCAAGTGTTCTCATATCAACAAAAAGTAAGCACCTGAAGAACTGGATATGTTAATTTGCTTAACTTGTGATCATTGTACTATGTATATGATATGAAAACATGTCGTAGACTTTAAACATGCGTAGCTTTATAACAACAATAAAAATATTTGCTAACGTGAATCATTTGAAAATCTCGGTTGTCTTAAGTCACATCCTAATTGCAGTTTACTATGGATAGACTTCTGGAGAGCAGAGTTCTTTCCACTTGGTTGGTAGCTCCTGTGTTGTCCAGCATGTATGTCTGCATATAGCAATTTCTCAATAAAGGTTTTTGATTTTAATTTATCTCACAACAAAAGCCTACATAGCATTGAATAATTAGAACTATGAGTTCTCTAACTGTGTGCCAAAAAAGAAGACAATAACATAAGAAGTATTACAAGAATACAACTTCAATAACTGAACCAAACACAGTGATTTCTGCTCAGAGCTACAATATTCATGCCAATTGCAAACATTTCCAAATGCTCAAAGTGTGAAAAATGCTGCTGTCATTGTTATTATAAATTTACATTTATTATTACCAAGTTCCTCTGGTTTACAATTGCATTTTCTCTAAGACCTAACTGTCCTTTTGCATAATTGACTCAGCTTGAATCCTCAGGCTCTGGGACATCCTTTGGCTCTGCTCATGCCTGTTCCCCTGTGGTGTATTCAGCACACCATACACCTCATTGTCAGGCACGCCCACCTAAACTTTTTCTCCCCTGACTCACATGGGATCCTGCCAACCTCTTCATCATGGTTCTGAGTGACTATTCCTTAGTGGTCTTGCATCTGGCTGAGGGACTTGGAGAATCAGGAATCGGGCCAAGAATTCCTGGATATCTCCCATTACCAACTGAGATTAACATCTGGGTTAGACTGACCAGCCTTTCAGCTCCTCTGAACTGAAGAATACAATGGGCCAAAGTGTGTCCAGCATGACAGCTGATCCAAGGCTTAAATCCCTAAGCTTTCTGCACACAGCTAGGATTTAGAAGGCTTTCTTTTTTTTTCTTTTTGTTGTTGCTCGGGATTGAACATAGGAACATTCTACCTCTGAGCTATATCTCCACCCCTACACACCTTTAAAAAAGTTATTTTGAGATGTGTCACAGCATTGTCTAGGCTGACCTCATACTTGGATCCTCCTGCCTTGGCCTTCTGATTCTCTGGGATTACAGAGAATACTCTACCGCCCAGACAGAATTCCTCATTTGGTTACACTTGGTCATACTCTGTCACTCCCATTTTTTTCTTTATTTTAACCAACTGATCAATGAGGATAATACTGCTAAATGAAATTCAAAGAACTTTAAATTGTTATAGGATTAAAAAGTGTGGTAAAAGAATTTTAAAGTAATAAACTTTCTAACTTGATGAGGCCTATTTAACATTGGACATGACTGAAATTTAAATTATCAAAAGCAATGTTCTTTAACACATGATCTCAGGGTATTATTTCCAAAGATGGTTAATGGTATTTACTCAAAGAAAAAGGGGGAAAAATAAAAAGAAATGAAGACAGCAGGCTATGAGATAACTCTGAGCTAAGCTAGATAGGTACACAAAATTAAACACATTGTTTTGTCGCAGAATTCTTCAGCAGTGTAGTGCATACTTAAGAAGACAGGAATGCAAAGTGCAGCATTTCATGCTGGAGCTTCATGGGGCCTAGTGTTCCACAGTATGTGGTTAGAAAAAATACCCTCTCAGGACATCACTACCGACATACTCAAATAAGTCATGCATATGCATGATCTACCAAAATGCTGATCATTTTCATTTGCTTTAACTCTGTAAGACTGAAGAGGACTATCACCTGCATTTTGCACTGGTACTCCTATGGACGGACTTAGTGCAATAGAGTAAGTTTTTGATTGACTGAATTAGGTTATGGGTCATCAGCTAAACTTGCTAACATCAATTTCAATTTACTATTTTTTCATCCAGATTGAAAGTAATGCAATGTTAATAATCTCCTTGGCCCTGCCTAGCACTTTAGTTGATTAATATTCACTCAAGAGTCCACATGAATAGGAAATTTGGAAAAAAAAATTTGTGTAAGCAGGTACAATTTCCTTTAAAAAATAAAAATGAAAAGGTGATCTTGTTCACCTAGTGATAAGATTTTCTCTATGTATTTCAAGAATCAACTGATACCTCAGGAAATGTTGAAAATACAAATGAAGATCATGGTGAATCTTCTTCTTCCAGTGACATCTCTGAAAATGATTCATCTTTTGTAAATAAGAAAGGAAAACAGATATTCTGTCATTTTTTTTTAGAAGAGGATGAAGGGCAAGGGAGAGAAGTCAAGGGAGGAATCTGCCCCTTCCATCTCTGAGTATTGCATTGTGCCCTGAAACAGAATATTAAATTATCTTATCTGTATGTGAAAGAGCTTTGAATTTTTGGAAATAAAGAAGTGATTTTATCCTTAAGGGCATCACATTAATTTTAAAAGATGATTCTGAGGGTGTTTGCTCATGTCACATGTGTGAGCAACAGTATTCTCTGGACAGATGGCATTTCTCTTTCAGGGTTTGGGGTTCCTGCTACTGAGACTGTAAGAGGCAGTGGTATGTAGAAGGGTGCACCTTGAAACAGCAGCTGCTGCTTCAAATTGACCAGAGTATCAACAATTCCTTAAAGTTCTGAAAGCTAGGAGTCTAATCTTTTACTTCCAAATTCTGAGGATACAATATCAAAGGTGAGAACTGAAAGCTCTCCAACTCTTCAGTCATAGGCAGTTTCACAGTCCACCTTGACCAAAGCAAGAACATGAATTGTAGTAACACAATGAAGAATAGACAGTTTTAACAGAAATCCTAATATAAATATGAGCAGCATATGTTTATATATTATATACACATAATATATAAAATATTTATAATAGAAAATAAAAATAGAATCAATAAAAAATTTAAGCGTAATTTTTAAAGTTATTATTTATACCTTAAGTTTACTTATTTATTTATTTTTACATGGTGTTGAGAATCAAACCCAGTGCCTCACATGTGCTAGGCAAACGCTCTATCATTAAACTCTAACCCCAGCCCTTAAGCATACTTTTTAAGGAAGCATATTGAGGAAACAAAGTTAATTTAGTTGATTAACAACACATACCAATAATCATAAAACTAAATAATAAAATCAAATGACTCTAGCACAGTAAAGTAGTTCAATTTGTCTCATAGAAAAGACAATAGCTATTCATAATAACTAAAAAGTAGAGCACCTCATGTCCATCAATTGATAAATGGATAAGCCAAAGGTGATATGTTCATATAATGGAATTATTATGTAATAACGGGAGTGAATTACTCATATGTGTACCATACAGTTGAAACTCAAAAGCAACATACTAAGTGAAAGAAATCAGTCACAAAGGACCACATGCTGTATGATTGCATTTGTCTGAAATATCCAGGATGGGGAAATCCAAAGGGCAGAACATACATTAGCCACTGCCTAGGGCTAGAAGAGGGGAAAGAGGATGACGAGCAACCAATTGGGTCCATGGTTTTTTGGGCAACAAAAACTGATTGTGGTGATGGCTTCACAACTCTGAAGAAATGTTCATTTATTATTTTTGTGATAGTGGTAACTAAACCTAGATCCTTGCACACACTAGGCAAGTGCTCTACCACAAAGCAACATCCTCTGCCCTCTTATTTTTTAAATTTTGAGACAGACTCTTACTATGTTGCCTAGGCTGGCATCAAACTTGTGATCCTCCTGCCTCAGCCTTTCAAGTGGCTAGGATTACACATGTACACCACTGAACCCAACTGAAATGTACATTTAATTATGAAAACTGGGCAATATGTAATTATCTCTCAATAAAGCCATACAAACACCCCACCCAGCAGCGCACCCTTGAGGCCTAAGAGTACTTTAATACAATATTTACATGCTGATTAAAAGGTCTTTGTCTGCATCAATTGAAGAAAGAATGATGAGGTATCTTACACTATTCCAACTATTTTCCTCTACCTCTTTAATCTTCAGATACTTCCATCTCTCCTTTGGTAATTTGGGTACTTCTTTCCATTTTTTAAAGTAAGATTAAAATTTTTTATTGGCAGGAGCAATTTTAAAATATACTTTCTAGCTTGTCTTTGTCTTTTTTGATGCAGACCTAATGAACAGTTTGTCATGTTGAAATCCCACTAAGTTAGATAATTTTTTTCCATTTCCTTATATTGCAAGTTAACTCAGTGTGACAACATGTTGTAATTCACTCAATCACAGATCTGCCTAGCACTGTGGGTTATGGTTTGGAGTAGAATAAGAAAAAATGGAGGAGATTCATCGCTACTGAATTGAAGGACTAGGGGCAAATTCTGAATTTCAAAATAACACAATAAAATTATGCATAGTTCCCTAACACAAAAGTGTTTTTAAAGTAATTTTTAAATAACCAGGACAATTTGGGGGATACCATCTTGGCAGTCCTCACTTCTATCCTAACTGCACAGGAATCTGAGAGCTACTCAATTTCCAGATCACTGTGGATGACCCTGTTGTGCCATCCTGTGATTCTTTCAAAATAAGCCACTTCTGTCAATCACATGTCCAGGACAGCCAGGGTCTTGACTGTCTGAAACCTTACCACTGTCACTTACTAAGTGCCTGCCGTCCCCTCAGAAGCTCAGGGAGTGTCCATGCTGCTCTAAGACCAGGATACTTCCCTCCCCAAAGTCTCTCTTCATATTTCCTTCTTCCCTGTCATTGTTCTCTTCCAATTCTCCAGCACAATTCACTCAAATGGATCAAACAATCTCAGGACTAACTTTCCCAAAGCAATTTGATTTTTTAATCAAGTTACACAAATCTCCCAAGGGCCAAGGGAGCATCATGGCCTGGGAAGAGGGGAGAATATACAGTCAGAACAAAGTAAATGATCTTTAATTTATCCTTCAGTATTTGGACTCACTAACGGTTCACTCCCAATACATCTGTGGTTATACAAACCAAACTGTGTCATCCAATTTGAAATGGGTTGACCTTCTACATTCCTGTGACCCACATTAGTCAGCAGTGGCAATTGCCCAACTGGGCCCCAGTTACTCCCTTGCTGTATCTTTCAGTCACTCCATCAATGTAAGCCACAGTGCCTGTGCCAACATGTCCACATCCCACTAGACTCTACATCACTCTTTCATCTCACCTGGGTCACCAAGACTTCTGTCAGTCAAACTTGCAGTCTACACGGCCCCATCTGTGTTTTACTGTGTATATGTTATGCTGCCTTCTCAAAAGGTCATTTGCTATCTTGGGGTACACTCATTTCTTTGATTTATAATTTCCATTTTGGAGAATGATAAAGATTGTAACACATTTTCACATTTTTGTAATTTTTAAAAAGATTTTTTTAGATGTTAGTAGACCTTTATTTTATTCTTTTATTTAGATGTGGTGCTGAGAATTGAACCCAGTGCCTCACACATCCTATGCAAGCACTCCACCACTGAGCCACAAGCCTAACCCTGACATTTTGTAATTTTTTTGTACTAGGGATTGAACCCAGTGGTGCTTAACCACTAAGCCACATCGGCAGCCCACTTTTTTATTTTTTATTTTGAGAGAGGGTCCTGCTAAGTTTCTTGGGGCCTTGCTACATTGGTGAGGCTGGCTTTGAACTTGCAATCCTCTTGCCTCAGCCTCCCTAGTCACTGGGATCACAGGCATGTGGCACCTCTCTGGCACATTTTTATAATTCTAATGGAATCTTCCAACATTCATGTTGTTGTGACTACTACACAAATTCTGCACATATAAGATTGCAGATTAGGTGAATAAGCTTTTATGATTTAAATGAGCTTCTTTTTGCACATTTGTAGTCCAACTATTGTGTGTATGCATGCACTTGTGGTACAAAGAATGAATAAAACATTTGAGACAACTTCTCATTTGCAATAAGTTAAACATTATAGCTAATAAATTGATACCTTAAAACCTTAAGAAACCTCACCGGCCATGGTGGCACATGCCTGTAATCCCAGTGACTCTGGAGGCTGAGGCAGAAGGTATCATGAATTCAAAGCCAGCCTCATCAACCTAGCAGGGCCCTAAACAATTTAGTAAGACCCTGCCTCAAAATAAAACATAAAAAGGATTTCACCTTGCTAAGAAATGGAACATTTAAAAGTCCTACTCCACACAGGATACAAAGATAAGTCTTCATTTTAGATTATATGCATATGCGTGTGTGTGTGTGTGTGTGTGTGTGTGTGTGTGTATAGATAGATAAAGATAGATATATAAAGAGGGTATGGGGGTAGGAAGGATAGTAGAGTGAAACAGATACTATCACCTCATGTACATATGACTGCATGACCTATGTGATCTACAATATGTACAATCAGAAAAATGAGAAATTACACTTCATTTATGTATGACCTATCAAAATGTATAAATGCATTCTACTATCATGTACAACTAATTAGAATAAAAAGTTAATAAAAAAGACAAAATATAATACATAAAGACATGGTATAAGCTATATATTGTAACATGACTATGAATATACACACCCATGCATATATTAAACTTCTTTAGAGTGATCCTAACTAGTTTTAAGCAAACATTTGAGTAATTAGACTCATCTTTATCAAAACCACTGATTTAAAAGATGGATATAGAAAAATAGCCTCTTAAATCAGAAAGCCAAACATCATACTAGATACTATAAAGAATTCAAAATAGTCTGATATCTTTGCCTCTGCATAAATGCTTAAAATAAAGCATATAACAATAAATCCCCCACTACCAAAAGGCATTATGTTTTTCAGACAAATGCTCTAGTTAATAAGCACTCTCAGACAAAACTTAAGAGAAATCGGAACTCACGCAGGAATTGTTCAGTAGACCACTTTTTTCCCCAGCAGGCTAGGCTAGCAAACCACTTCTTTCCCAGCTGGTACTGCAGTTAAACTTAGTGCTAGAATTGAGAGTTGTTTTTAAAAAGATGGCAAAAAAGGAATAGAAGAGAAAAAAAATTGCTGGGGAAAGAAAAGAAAGAAATAGAAGTGAAAGGGAAAGGAGAAGTAAACATAAAAGCCTTGGAGAGCGAATGTCATCTAAAAGCCACTCTGCCCCACTGCACCTGTGCCTGGTGCTCTTGATGGAAGGGAATGTGGATGCTTGGATAGAATTCAAGCTCATGTGAGTGCATTTCTTAACTTAGCCTCATCCCAGTTTTCTTTTCTGTAAAGAAAGGGACAGTCTCACACCAATGATCATCAAGATTCCTTTTTGATTTAAAATTTGAAAATTCTATGAAAGGTGACTCTCTAAGCCAGGTGGCAGCTGGGCAACTCAAGTATGTGTTTACATTCCGAACATATTCCTAAAGCACCCTGTGGAGTTTGAAAAGACCTCTGAATGTGTTCCTCAAAGAAAAAGAAAAAAATCTTTAATATGAGCTGCTCTTTGGAATTTGTTAAAGTGTTCTTTTCTTCTTTTCTAAGAGACCTCTGTCTGAAAAAGCCATCTGGGAAGTATTCACCTCAGGTTTTCTTCTAGGGTAGAAACACTGCTGCATGTTAACTACCTAGAATGAGTTCAGACCTACCCAGTGGTCACTAACAGCCATCAAAACTTTAAATCACTTTCAGATTCTAGGAGACATATGTGTTGGTATGGGTCCCATTCAATTAATCTGTTTTAGTTAAACTCCAGAGTGAATCAGGGCTTAAGCCAAATGTTAACAAATATACCAGATTTTAGCATCTGGAAGGAAGATGATCCAAAACAAATTATATGATCCACATAGTATGTAGCTGTGATGTGGTCATCTGATTCCTAAGCAGTGACCATTGCCTGGATGGGTAGGACGAACTTTTAACCCAACAAAGGACAATTTAGCAAACAACAGCTGCATAATCTTCTCACCAATGGAACTATAAAAATTTGAATAAAATGAACTGTTGACAGTGGTATTAACACTTCAAAAATGATTTTTTGTTTTAGTTTGCAGAAAATAAGACAGCATGCAGCAATCACAGGATTCAGTTCCTCTTTGGAGATAAAATGTGCCTTAGAAAGGTAGGTAAGACTGATGTTTTTCTTCTGCTCTACTGGCTATTTGCTTTCATATTTATTTAGCTCCATCTCAACTCTTTTCCAAGGAAAGGAGGACTGGTCTTAGATGGCTTGGCAATGAGGCTTATACTATGTTTCATGACTGATTAAAATGGAACTGAAAATTGCAAGATGGTGTCTGACACTAACATGTTCCCGTTTGGAGCTCCCATTGATTTTGCAGATTGTGCCCTAATCCTGCAGCCTAAGGCACTTTCAGGTGGTTACTGATTGAGTCCACAGATTCGGTTACAGCAAATGACACTATGTGGTCAGTTTCTTAATTACTTAATGCAGTCTCTGTGGGTCATGACAATATGCACATTAAAGGTGGGGCTGAGGCAATTTGTATAAAAGCTGCTCTTCCAAAATGGGAGGTATCTCCAATTCAGCTAGGGAAAGTGTTTCAGAAGAGAGGATGTATTATCCTAAAAGCCATTTGGATGATGCTGTTATGGATAAAATGACCAAATAAAAAATTAAATAATTAATACATAAAGGTCTATGTTGGGATTTGGATGGACAGGGTAGTATTTTGCTTTGCAGCAAATTTCCTTTTGAAACCAAAATAGAAAAAAAAAAAAAAAACATCATGATGTCTAATTACTAAGCAGACTTCAGTGAATTCTTATTATCTTGTCCTAAACATCTGAGGCTCATCTAAATGCTAAATGTGGAAAATGAGTTGAGTAATCCACAAGTCAGAAAATCAATTTAACTACATCATCTGTCAACATCCTACAAGTTTTAATTGTCGGTAAAAATCAATTTACTTGTTGCTTTTTATTCTTTTCGGTTAGAGCTGATTTACTGATTTTTCATTTTTCCCCTTTTCTTTTACTTTTCTTTTCTGCCTTCTCCCTTTTCTTCCTCTTCTATTTGATACCAAACCATTTCAAGAAATTCAAAGATGAAAATTAGAGAGAAACTCCTAGTTTAGTAGTCAACAGAGAGAAAAGGCCTTCTGTTCTTTAGAAATTCTAAGACTGTTAAAAATTTCATAATAAATTTTGTACATTTTGTTTCTGATTCATTATTTCATGCCTATCTTTCCATTAGAGATTACATATATTTCTATTGGGTCCTTGACAAATTAATATATCAAACTACTGAGACTCAGAGCCCAGAATCTAAACATTATGCTATGCCATTGAATATCCTTTCCATTCCTGGTTTTATTTACATAAAAAGAAATGCTTCCAAAACTGCGAAAGCAGGTCCAGGTTGTTTTACAAAAGGTTAATTTTTCTCAGAATGTACTAACTGCTTTAATAGACTTATTAGTCCAGCACTTAGAAGGTAAAATACACTATCAGATGTATTTCATATTGATTCTGTGGTGAGAGAAAGAGAGAAAAGGAAGGGATGGGTCCATGAGAAGAGTAAGGTAATAACTGCACCAGGAAATTAACCCAATTTGCTGTTAAGAACAAAGAAAACTACCAGAGCAACTAGTTTTTGATCAGAAATTTATCCATGATAGAGATGTAGTCAGATGAGTTGTCAAGCATTGGCTTTTAAAATATCTAGTCTATTGCTAAACTCCAATTGCTATTGCTATGCTCTATCCACGTACTCATTAGTCCAAGATCATGGGACTAACATTTCTTTAAAAATAAAGGAACTTGAACAATTCTCTTGTGGCATATGCAAACCACAACCCCTGTGCCAGTTGAATTATACTGTTGAGTAGTTTCATCTTCAATAGCAGTGATGGACAAGTTCCTCTTCCCTGACCCCACTGCCATCTGTCATCCCGAATTCCACCTACAGTGCATTGTATGAGCTACACTGAGCAGGTTTCACCCTGGTCAAGGTCACTGCCCAGCCAATCAGAACTGATAGGGTCACTGCAAATATCCAAATTACTTCCAATGGAGGTGCTGACAGACAATGTTAATGAGCACTGTTTTTGTCAGACTTGTTGATGACCTCTGACAACATCTTTCTTCCAGACTGCCAAGATTAGTCCAATTTTTCTCCTTCTGACACTTGTGTGGTATCTGATACTTAAATGCACATTCAAAGGTAATCTGAATACAGTGTCTGAAGATGAATTTGCAAAAGTGATAAAACTGATGGCATCATTATCCATCCATTAGCTAAGAAAATATTTTATTTGCTTATCTTAAGGAAGATCTAAGCCTGCACCTCTGAATAACTGTTATTGTAGAAGTGGATGTAAGATACACAAATCTGTATGTTTGTAAGTACAGCACGAGGATGGTAGCAGAGCAAATAATCTTGCTTTTAAGCAGTATCCCATACCTTTGTTTTCCAATTGTGCCCTGCTGTGCTGACCAATGAAGTGCAGAGTGTGGGAGATCATAGATCCTTCAAAACTATACTTTAGCATTCTAAAGTAACAACATCTGCTTATGTTGATGTTTGGATGTGATGACAAAGCCATCCAGTATATTATTAAATTGACCCTTCAGATCTTTTTACATTTCCAGCTAAACTTTCCAATACTTTGGCCAATTCCCAACACTTAAGAAGCTACATAAAACAAGGAATTAATTATAGTGTATGGGAGTGTGCAAATAGGAAACCTACAAAAAGCAGACCACTGAAAAGTCTACCATTCAATAAAAAAAGTTTTATAATTTGGTACTTTAATTTAGAAAATTGGGCCAGCAGCTTTCTGTATTTTCATATACAGATATGTCAGTGTTACAGTTAAATGCTACTTTGTTCAGTACTTCTACAGCCACTAGATTCTTTGTTTTAATTGTTTCCAAACCTATCTGAAGAGAAATTCTGACATGATTGTCTCCTGAGTCCTCATCTTATTTCCCAGTGAACAGTACCTGCTCCCTCCATTCAGCTTCTTTGTCTCTGTCATTCATAAGAGATAGTTACTGCTTGTTGCCTGGCTCAGGATTCTGTTGTTCAGTTTTCTTCTACCCTAAAATTTGAAGATTGCTTCACAAGTATTTCACAACTTCAGATAAAATTACTTCAAAAGTACAGGAATTTGCTCAGAATATCTATAATTTAAGAAATACTGTTGGTTCCTAAAATTTCACAGATGATTACCATTGACATTTTCTCTATTAGTCTTATTTTTGAAGTCATGCATGTGCTGTCTTCTTCAAAAATAGTTTTAATGGAGTCTTTTACACTTCTTTCCTGTGTAATTCAACATCTATTTTTAAAAATCATTTACTACAAATATAAAGGACCAAAGACATTTAGAATAGACTTATGATCTAATGTCTGGGGAACAAATCCAAAATTAACAATGAGATAAAAATAAATAAAATAGGAGTCTTGATATAGATACAAAGTTTAAGAGATGATAGGATCCTCAACATTTCTTCTCTGTAATTTTTCTTGGGTAATGTCATCTTTCTTGTAGCTTCAGGCTCTTTGTGGAGTCCCTCTTGGTCCCTGCTGGTTCTAAAGGCAAATTACATGACTGTCTCCTAGTTTTCTATGTGACTTCATATTGTATAGCTTGTCCTTGGTCATGATGTAGTATTTACACCATGGAAATGGGAAAATGCTGCATATCAAGGCTTTTATCCCGTTTATCTAGCAAGCCAATTGTGAAAGTATTGCAAGTTCACCATTGGTCCTAACTATCCAAATTTAATTCAGAGAATATAATTTTACTTTGTCTTTAAAATATGCATATAAAACCATTAATTTAGTGAGTACTATGAAAAATAAGGTAAATTAGGTTTCTTGGCAAGATCTTCTCTGTATTTTACTTCAAAAGAGGCAAGCAATAATATGGAAGGATAAATTTCATATTCTTAGAGTCTGCCTCAGTTGCCCCAATTGGAAAACTGTTTGGCAGAGAAATGCAAACATGGCTTTCCCATGAAGGATGGTGAGAAAAAGAGAAAGAAATGAATTCTTTCTTCCCTTCCTCCAACATTTACCTTCCTCCTTTCAATCATCAATTATAAAGTAAAAGAGAACCCTGCCACTCAAAGTTGGTCTTGCAGAAGAGTGACCTGGGCATTTGCTAGGAGCTTGTGAGAATTGCAGAACCTCCACATAAGCCCCAGACCTGCTGAATGGGAATCTACCTTTTAATATGGATCAGAGTTGATACATACAAGCATTCGAGTTTGAGAAGTGCTGCAATTGAGATATAGGCAAAGAACAGGTAGGGAGAGAAGGAACTGGTGGGAGATAATGATGAGTTAGGCCAAAGGGACATCCATTTAGTTGCCAGAAACTAATATGGTGACTTCTCTACAAAAAGGAGACAATTACAGACTAACTTGGGGTATCTTAAAGACATTTTTTTTTTCAGATGACTTTTCTATTCCTTACACCTGTAACTGCCTGTCTGATTCCTAGCACCTACTTAAAAAGGTGTTGCTGACAAGACAGTTCTCTAATACTGAAAATTTTGAAGAATATTGTCACTGTGACTCCATGGTGAAGCTCTTCATTTCTTCACCAAGCAGAAAATGTGGATTGAGGAAGAGTATATTCTTTTATTTTGTTCCTGTTTTAGATTGAGGCCATGTGTAGCTGAGCAAAGCCAAAACAGACTGACCAAAAAAATCTGGCCTAGTTAGACAGGGCAATTGAACAGCTGCCAGGCCATGAACTGGAATTCCAGAAATTCAAGCTCTTACTTATGTGATGCTGACAGGCAAAAAGAATAATTTTGGTCTTGCATGTACTTTTCTGCACTACATAACCATATCTCTAGATCACTTATGCATATGGAAAAAGTAGTACTTTGAGATGTAGAAGACTTGACTTTGCTACAAAATGTATAACCTCTTTATATGTCTCAGCTTTATCATCTGCGAAATGGCTGTGTTTGACAGTTCCTGGGACCACCCTGGTTTTTCCACCTGTCCTCACACTTTTTACCCCAGATTATCGTGATCTGTAAGAATCACTTAACTAAAAACAATTTGTTCTCTGGTTCCAGCTGTTTCAATGTGTTTCCCTTGCCTTAGGTTTTTGGGATTTCAAAACTGTACATTAAATTTTCTGAAATATTTGCTTTACTAAAATGTATACAGAAATCTATGCATAATCTATATTTTAATCCAAATTTAATCTGTAATTTCCTTGTGATAAATGTAATGTCCTGAGACATTTCCTGTACTGTGGTTCTATGCTGGGTAATAGGTGTTCTTATACCATATGATAAAATCATATTGTCTATACCAACATCCACAGATAGGAAGACAAAGCTTGAAGTCCATATATATATATATATATATATATATATATATATATATATACACACATATGTATATATAGCATTAATATTTACTACCAAAAGTTATTAGCAGCATTAAGGATCACCTGAGACTCATAGAACATTTATGGATGGCTCTTCATAATAAAATAGAGCATCATAGTTAAGAACATTCTTCTTACTCTCTTGCTAATGTTGTTTTGTAACATTAAGCATCAGCTTCCTCATCTCTAAAAGGTAAATAATGATAGTACCTAATTCCTAGGTTTGAACATGAGAATTAAACAAGGTAATCCATATAAGTACATTCCCTGCAATTAGTAAGCATCCATTAATGTTAGCTTTATTGTCACCATTATTTTTCCTATTTTTTTATAAAAATCCTCAAAGCACAATATTCAAAAGGATCCAATACATATTCAGTTTACTAAAATTTAAATAGCAAGTGACTTCTGAGTTTTCATACACATACACACACTATAAAAGCTCAGTCTTAATGCACCTACTGCATTATTGGGAAAATATAAGCTCTCACTATAACTGTGACTTCTGTTATGTTTTTTCTAATTTGTTCTTGAGGCCTTTTTCCCATAAGCCTAGATGGCCACCCTGATATGAAAGCCCCGTGCAGGATAAAGTTAATTTCAGTTTGAATATGTCAGTCAGGTGAGAAACAATGAGCAAGGAGAACCAAATGCACAAACATAAGAAACATATTACTTACAGGTTTTAGCAATATGACAGTGCAAACAGCACTGATGGGAAGCCTTGAGGTGACTGTGGGCTGAACCAACTAACTGGGAGTCAGAGAGGTTCTGTGATGTCATGCCTTTATTAAGACCCGTGGGCATCATTCTCTTGGATTTCCCACTGTTGTGTGGACTGGAGATTTTAAAGACAACGTGCACAAAGGGGAGAGCTTATTTACATGACTCTGGTGTTGACCATTAGGTTTATTGTTGACAGCAGCTGTAGAGGGTGTCATATTTTCAGTAAGTGAGATGAAGAACAAATGGGCCATACTGCACATCACTGCACAGGGAGGGGGATTTTTACTGGGCCAAAAATGATGGTGTACAATTTGGTTTCAAACAACTTATCAGACCCAAAAACAGATGCCACAACTCTGCTAAAACATGTGGATGATAATTATTCTTTCACTCCTTTAATTTTATTGAGTCTAAATTGTATTTTTCAACTCAGATGCCTTTGGGAAGCAGCCTGGGTATCACTCACTCAAATCAATCATTATGTTTGCCTCTCATCTCTCCCTGCCTTAAATACAGCAAATGCTCAAGTCATTTTACATGGATCAACCTTTCTCAAAAAAGCAACAGCAGACCACATTTATTTCATTATTTACTACATTCTCATACTCATGTATCTAACTTGATCTCTGTTCTTCCCTGACATCAAATTTGGAATGAATTAGTGGATACCCTTTGGAGTAATCATGTCTCACATCCCTAAAACTATAGATAAGTCCTTCTTCCTCCACATTAATCCATATGAATTCTAAACTACACAGTCCATTCCAAACTCCTACTGCAGCACAAAGTTTTCTCTGATAACTACTTTGAGAACTCTGTTCCCTCCACTCTTGGTATTTGATATAGGACAACAAAGTACTTGTGAATTTTTAATCCTAGTCCAGCATCTTACTTCCTTCTGAACCACTGAGCTTATTTTTCTATCTATAAAATCCATAAAATAACTATCACTGAGTAATAGACTAGACAATATATAGGACTTAAATAGCACAAAGTAGCACAAAAACAAAATAGTTTTTAACTAATGTCCTCTTGCTGTCCTTGTGAAACAGATTACATTATTCTACTGTTGTTTAAATCTCATATTATAAAATATTTTATACTTGTCTTAGCTTTCTCTTAGAGAATAAAGATGGTAATGTCTGTTTCATATTGACACAGCTCCCCATTAATGGCTCCTCAGCTTCCAAGCTACCCAAACAACCCACTGGTCCCTGCCAAGAAGCAGCAGCAGAGCAGTACAGCAATGGAGTGGCAGCTCAGGTGGGTTGGAGGACAGACTTGGCAAGCCACCATGGTGTGTGGAACCCCCCATGCAGGTGTGGCAGCCCTAAGGCATTGTAAGCCAAGGTGTGCCAACCTGTCAGGATTGGGCATGGCACCAGAGGACTGCTGCAAAAGCCACTCCATGCGGCATAGTAGCCCAGAAACTCCAAGCACACATGATTCAATGACCTCAACCTCCTGCTTCCTGACCTGCAACTAGAAAATGGAAGTGGGGCAGACCCGAAGAACTTGAGAATTGACCAATAGCATTAGTACATTAGATTTCCATACCTAATGAGTATAAATTTGGACCAAAAACCTTAGTACATTCCCAAACCCTAATTAGCATAAATTTGAACCAATAGCATTAGGACTTCTTTCTAACCCTATGTAGCATAAGTCTGGACCAATAGCAGTGACCCAAATGCTATATAAGCCCCAAGACCAGCACAATAGGTTGCAGAAAACTTGCTGTAATGTTCCCTCTTGCACTGCATGAGTTCTGTTCCTGGTTCTATTCTTCAATAAATCCTACTCTTACACTCACTCATCCTGGTCCATAGATTTCAAATTCATGAGACAAGAATAATCCATGAAAGAAGAAGAAATTGAAGGTGAGCCACTGGGGTCTACTGCAACACTGGAAGGCACAACTCACCATTAATAGCTGCAATGCTTCTGGGCTGCAGAGGTCTGCAATCTTATGCAGACCCCATCCTCCAGTGGAACTGGAGAAACTTCAGTCTTACCTGCCAACAGAAGCAGGGAGTTGAGTTTTATCTCAAAACTTTGATTTCAATATGGAAGTCCACCGTAGAATTCTAATTGTTCATTGGATAAATTTTGTGAGTGTTCTTACCCTAAGGAAAACTCTGTAGATTTTCAAACTGACAGCTGGTCATGTTCTGAGATGCATGTTACAGTACATAGTATTTGTTATGGTTAATCTGAATTGTCAACTTGATTGAATTAAGAGATGCCTAAGATTAAGAGGCTTCTGGATGTCTTAATGAGGGTATTTCTAGGGATGATTGGCATGTGGGACAGCAAAATGAGTCGGAGACCCACCCTAAGTGTGGACCACACAGTTCAACAGATTGGAGGCTTGGATGGAACAAAAAGTTGGAAGAACAAGGAAGTAAAAGCAGATGCAAGCTCAATTCTTTTTGAGTAGGTTCTTTATTGCTGCTGTGATCACCTGGGGACATCAGACTCTAGTTCCTTCAATCTTCCAAAGTGGATTCTTTCCAGTGACTCTCCAGGGAGAGTCTGAGCTGAGCTAGGGAGGTAACTTGATCTCTCTTGTTCTGAGGCCCCAGCTTCTTGGACAGAGTACTTACTGGTTCCTCTAGCTCTCGGGCCTGCAGGTAGACATTGTGGGACTATCAAACTTTTGGTTGTGTATGTCAGTTCAATAAATCCCCTTTTTAATCAGATACACACACACACACACACACACACACACACACACACACACACAAGCACATAATCTCATTTTGGTTCTGTTCCTCTAGAGAACCTAATATATTATTAGTGATATCCTATTCTTTAGATATTAGTATCTATAAGAATTCATTATATACTCTTAACAAAGGAAGGCCATCAAAAAGTTCAACACATGCTTATTAAGCTATTAATCACCTATTATGTGACTGCTACTGTGCTAGGTACTAGGAATAAAAAGTGATTGAGATATGAAGCCTATGCTCTAGCTGGCAAGAGACAAACATAATAGATGATATGTAATAAGCAGGGCAAGTGCTATAATATAGCATGGATCAGGCAATGTGGGACAAGAAGAAAGGCACAAGAAAAATCAAAGACATCACAGAGCTGTGCCTTTTTTTTTCTTAATAAAAGTATTTTGAGATTAAAGTAGAAGGTTTCCATAACTTCTTCTGACCAGTTTGAAAAAAACAAAACAACAACAACAACAAAAAAACCAAGTGTGGACCATCTCAGCAAATATTGTGTCCTCCCTCTGCAGTTCACTGTTGTCAATATTTTCTAGTGACCCATGTCCATGGCTTTGTGGTGTAGTGGCAGGAAGAGTGCAGTCAAAGCTCCTTCCAGAGAGGTGAAGACATGAATCTGCCCTTTCTTTCCTCTTTCTCTTCCTCAAATTCATTTTTGCATTTTTATCCACAATACCTATAATAATTCCCTTCATGATAAAGAGACTGGATTCACCTCCATTTTCAAATCTTTAGTGCCTATTTCTGGTGAGGCCATCTCAAGGCTTCATATTTAGAGATCATCTTTCTAGAAAGTTTCCCTTCTTTTATATGACAGAGAAAACCAGGGATCTGGGGTGCAGGGTTCATTGTGAGAAGCTTAACATCCTGGAATCACAGCTTCAGTGCTGACTGCAGTGTCCTAATTAAAGGTTGAGTTCCCCTATAAACTGAGTTGTGAATTCTTCCTTTCTAACAAAGGAGATTTCATCACAAACTCCATTCTTTAAATCTTCCTCGTTCACTTAGACAGCTTGTTTCTAAACACATTATCAAGTGCATCATTTCCCCAGGAAATAAGATGAGGATTAAGTAACAGGGCCATTAAGACAGCTGGGCTCTGCAAATATTTGGTCTCTTAATTCTCTTGCATTGCAGCTTCAGTAAGTTATTTATTGAGATCTCTCATCCACAGAGGTGGCTGCACCCTCACTCATTCACAGCCACTGTCCATGTTATCCCAGCTTGTCTTAAAGCATCCATGAGCATTGTTCTACCATCCTTCAATTTCCATCCATAGTTGTTTTGTTCCTGATATTGAAACCAAAATCATTTCTTCTTCTGGACATTATTGGATGATAAATCCCTCCTGACAGTTTCTGCATATTTTGACTCCAGGACCATCTCTAAGGCTCTCTTCTTTACCTCTTTTGGTGTTCCTTTTTCCCTCTGGGTCATACCCACCCCTAACCTACTCCAATTCATCCTTACCCTTGGGGATGAATATGGCTCCTATCACCTCTTCTCCTTATTTTAAAAGTATCCTCTAAGAGAGATCTATTGTAACTTGCAATACCTCTGGGTGAATGGAAGTCAACACAAATCTACAAACAGTTTTGAATTCCCAGTTGGTCATTCTGTTTTCTTGGTTTTTATTCTTCCTCTTATAAAACCTCTAAAATCTAGCCAGAAATATGCCCAATTGATTGGAAGTCACTCATGTCAGTTCAATGGCTTTGTAATGTGTAGAAGCAGACCTAAACTTCTCACCATGGTCTCCAGGACCCACATGACTTACTTTCTCTTCCTTTAGGGTCCTGTCTCACACCTGCCATCTGCTCTCTCATGCACATCCAGTCATAGTTTTTCTTCTCTTCTTGAATCCACCAGAACTGTTCTTGCTTAGAGCCTTTTAGTAGCTTGCTCCTCTGCCTAGAATGCCCCTTTCCCTGATTTATGCACTGTTCCCTCACCAGCCTTGAGCTTTCCTCATAGTACTGATCTCAGTCCAATATATTACACATGATTTCTCTTTTTTCTTCCCCTGTAGAAAGTAGACTTTTTAGAAAGCAGCCTTCACAGAGACTTTGTTCTGTTCCCTACTATTACCTCATGCCTAAAGTCCTGCCTGCTATGTAATAAATATTCAGTAAATATTGGAAACATAATGAGTAAATGGCATTTCCAGCATCAGAGTCATAGTAATAAAAATATCCAACATTTATCTAATATCCATTTTACAGAAGATAAGTTCTAAGCACATTTTATAAACTGTCTCAATTAACCATGAGAATAGCCCCATGAGGTTGGTATTGTGATATTCTCAAAATTGAGAGGTTAGAAAATACTTAGCAAGAAAGACAAGACCTGCTATTCTGACTTCACAGCCTGATGCTACCTAGGCTCCTATGAAGCACATGAGAAAGACTGCTGTATATACAATCTAGCTGAGTGATCTTACTTTCCTGATGGATATTCCTGAGGGAGCCAGCTAATAAAATTTGGAAGATGCTTAAAGCTTGGAGCCAGACTCTTCAACTTTCACACTTTGGGTCTTTTGGAAATCATTTAACTGGGAGCAAGTCTGTAAAAGTATTAAAGCCTCAGTTTTGCCATTTATAAAATAGACAAATAGTATCTAATTCAGAACATTCTGTGAAGGAAGCAGACAGTTATATATAGTGTATAACATCGCATAGACTGATTCACAGAAAATGCCCCACAATGGTTATTTTTGTGAGGATATGGGTTGCACTTCTGATGATGCTGTAACTGCTGATAATATGAAGTTCCCAGCATGATTTTAAGCTTCTCTGCCAGAATGAATTCAGATTCGATTGACCATACCCATGAAGCTGCAAAGAGAATGGACAAGAGACTGTGGAATAGGATATTGAAGAATCTTACGAAAAGTCAATTTCCTAACACTGAGATGACAGCTAAAATCTTAGAAGAAATCTAAGCTCCAGGGGAAGTTATCTCTTAGTAACTCCAAGGTTGCCAAGTGATGGAGAAAGAACTCAATTAGAGGAAGCAGTGTGTAAGGAATCTGCTCTTGGTTTGGGGGGAAAAATTTTTAGAGTGAAAAATGAAGTCCCTCAAGGTGCATGACCTAATAGTGATTATCAGACCATCTGCTCTCCAATGTCAGTGGGATAAGTAAATTAGAACAATAATAAAGATAGCAAACTGTCCTTGGAAATTCTGAAAGATGCTAAGCAGTTTTATGCTGGAATGGAATAATAGCACTAATCGAATTAATAACAACCATGTGGCAAGAATTTTAGAAGCACTTTATATATAAACATGATTTTGCCCTTTTGACCTTATGAGATAATCAATATAATCCCCACATTTCAGATAAGGAATCCAGTAGGCACAGAGATGGTAAGTAACACAGTGAGCCATGTAAGCAAGTGGCTGCTGTGAGTCTGTTTAAGTAGAAGAAACAGAGGGTTATCCTGGAAAAATCATGGAGATGGACTCCTGGAGCCAGATATTATGGTTTGTACATGAGGCATTATGTACTCTCTCAACCATTTCTGTGTTAATGCAGAAATGCTCAGAGATGAAATGATCAGATTATGAGGGTTATAAACGAATCAGTGGATGAATCCACTTGATGGATTAATAATTTGAATGGACTAACTGGATAGCAGTGGTAGGCAGGTGGGACAAAGATGGAGGAGATGGATAACTGGGGACATGCCTTTGGGGTTCATATTTTGTCCCTGAGTCCCCACCCCTTTTCTTTCTGCTTCCTGGCTTCCATGAGCTGAGCAGCGCTCCTCCACCAAACCCCTCTTTAATTTAATTTTTAAAATTCATTCTAATTAGTTATTCATGACAGTAGAATGCATTTATGCATTTTGATAAATCATACATCAATGGAATACATCAGAGGAAACATTCAACCTTCACCAAACCCTTTTGTTATGATATTCTGCCTCAAGATAGGCCTAGAGCAATGGAGTCAGGCAACCACAGACCAAACCTCTAAAACCATGAGCCAGAATAAACAGTTTCTTCTCTAAGTTGTTCTGGTCAGGTGTCTTGGTCACACAGACAAAACCTAATTTACCAGAGAACCCATTATATACTGGATGTATAGGTACAAATATTGAGAAGGATAATGGTGATTTGCAAATCCTTAAATTAAACTGAAAGAGAAATTCATCACACTGTTGGCTCATTAATTAAAATAAAATGTTGATGGTAATGATGTGAGATATATTCACTAAAGGATATTTAAATATTGGACTATGGCAATATAATGAAACACCTCCCATTTTTGTCTAATTATGTAGGCATTTTTGGTCACTGTTTTCATATCTGTAAAAATTAGAAAGAACGTATTTTGAACTTTGTTTCATTCTCTCAAGTGAGACTCATCCACAGAGGATTTAATTAATTATAGAAAAAGAACCTCCATCCTTTTCATTGTACACATTCTCACTTAAGATTTCATTTTTTTATATTTAACAATTTTCTAGATTTGGAAGATATGCTCTTTAGTCAAATTGTGATAACTTATCAGTTTAATTTAATATAAAAGAATGGTAATTCTTAGCACCCCATTGTCATAAAATATTTAAAATATGAATTTAAGAATATAATTTTTGCAGAGGTATAAGATATTAATCTATTAAAAAGTTTATAAAATTTATTGTATTAGGATAAAAATTGGAATAAATAGATTAGAAATATAAATAGGAAAAATGGGAATAATATAAAATTTCTATTACAAAAAGAGCATGTTCTTTGTTATTTTAAAATATGATAGGTACAAAACTTTATATAGTATTTTGATTGCATTGTCATTTAAAAAGAGACATAACTTTTATTTTAAAATGTCAAAATTTATATCCTGGGATTACATCCTTTGCAACTACATGACCTTATGATAAAAAATGTGTATGTTAACCTAAAACTGAGTTAGGAATTACAAACTTTTCAAACTACTCTTGTAGATACTTCAGTGACAAAGGTTGAAAGCCACTGATGAAACTCATGGGATACATTCAATGAGTAATTCTTGCTCCCCAGAGAGCATGGGATTAGACTGACTTGTCTTGGGTGGGGATGATGAACACAGGAATTTGTGACTCCTGTGTTTCTAGCTTACTTCCAGACTTGTATCCTGGGAAGATTCAAGATTTCAAGAGGACACACACAAATACACACACACACACACACACACACCAGTGGTTTCAGATAGGATGGGTGCTCTAGTTGTTTTCCACAATGGTGAAAGAATAGCAGAAAAATCCCTGTTCACCTAAAGTGTGTTTGTTTGTAGGAGAAGGCACACCTGCCCTGAAGAGACTTTGCAACAGGAACAAGAGACAACTCAGAGGACACATGTGAACTGATGGCAAAGTTAAAGAGAAAAATGATGTCACCGCAGATGCCAATATAGATAAATGGCATTAGGTATCTCGTGAGCTATTGAGATGCAATCTAAAGTAAAAGAGGGACAAAAGGTCAAATGAAGCAAATGATTTCACTCTCCTGACTGAAGAACAATAGCATACAGTACAAGAACTCCATTCTAATTAACTTAATTCTTACAACTACTTCATGACATAGATATTATGCTTCAAATTTTAGAAGCGACAATTCATGGAGAAGGTTTAAGTAATGTATCCAGGTTATATTATTTATTAGTGAAGAAGCTAGAATAGGAACTTAAAGCAGAGAACGAGATTTGTTTTGGAATAACCAATAAATTGGATATAGCTGCTTGTGAATTTATGGGTGCATAATCCATGGATACACACACACATACATATATACATAAAAGCATCCTCAGCACTACACTAAGTGTCCCAGGCATAGGGCATAGCATAGATAGCATCTTTGTCACTTTTGGGTTCCTGTCACCCACTTTTCCTACATGTGAGACAAACTGACTGTTAATATCAAACCATAGCTTACCACAATTGCCAGTTCACATCAATTGGAAAGAAGGTACTCTTAGCATCTCATTTTTCTGTTTGCCTATCCATGATATCATAGAGAAATGAAGATGATTATAATTTGCTTCCAAAATCAATAGAAAAATTAAAACATATAACTTCTTTTCCATATGTAAAACTGTAAGAATTACATTATGGAAAGACCTAAGAAAGTAGAAAATTAATCTCATGAGCCAAAGATCATATATATTTTGAAAAATATCCAAAGAAACAATAGGGATGACTTTATTTTCATAATAATCTCATCATATATCCATTTTGCCTTGCAGAAATAATTAAATTTTTATCTCATGAAATCTTTGGATGACATTTTTTGTATGAATAACTCAGAGAAAAAAAAACACAAGGAATAGAAGCTTTTGTTCTTGGGGGTTGCGAGGTAACCTTACATAGAATAAACAGTTTTAATGTGTTTGTTATAATGTCATTCTTTAATAGCATTTTCTGTAAGTAACACTCAAGCATGGCAATGTAATAGCCCTGAGAAATACACAATTCAAACGATGTGGGAAGGAGAGTTTTATGAGGTGAATGGACACACAGAGGCACTAGGAAGAAGATCGCATTTTTTTTCTTCTTCTTTTCTTATTTGTTTAGTTTTTATTTTTATTTTTTATCTTGGAACTAGTTCATTTAACACTTGCTACCTGTGCACTGTGAAGGTAACATTGTTGCAGAACCATAAAAATTGCACCATATTCCAGAAGTCCCTTAAGAAAACAACTTATTGACAATGAACTTTACCCCATTGCATGTACTTAGAACTTGTTGGGATTATTTTGATTTTGCAAGGGGAATTTGTACTTTTGTGCAAAAACTGATCAGTTAAAAGGATGGTAGGGTAAATTTCTCAGGGAACATTTTCTTTTTTCCTACAGTTTTGCCATTATGCACAGAATTCTAGGAAACTCTTAAGGTCTGGCTAAATAGACATTTCTGCTTATTTCCTTGTTTAGACTTAAGCTTTTTTTCCTTGCTTAGACTAAACTAGACTGCAAAACAAACTTGAAGGCCTCTCTTTACTTTAGCTAGCAGAATAGATGTAGGAAATTGTCATTTTTTCCTTAAAAATTTTCACTTAAATCAGAAATATAAAGCATCAGAAATGCATTGTTATAAAAATTTGTAAATTATTTTGAAATTAAGGTTAACTTGAAATATAGGCAAGGGAGATACTGAGAAGTAATGAGGTAATTAAGAATTAGTGCAGAGCCAGCGTGGTGGCGCACGCCTGTAATACAAGTGACTTGGGAGGCTAAGTCAGGAGGATCGTGAGTTCAAAGCCAGCCTCAGCAACTCAGCGAGGCCCTAAGCAACTCAGTGAGACCCTGTCTCTAAATAAAATACAAAATAGGACTGTGGATGTGGCTCAGTGGCCGAGTGTCCCTGAGTTCAATCCCTGGTTCAAAAAAAAACAAAACAAACAAACAAACAAAAAAAAGAATTAGTGCAGAATAATCAGATTGAAAGATCCATTGAAACTTTAAATTTTTCTTGTTTCTTTTTCTCCACTCACATTTAATACAGATTGAAAACCCAGAGGTAGACAGAAGAAAGTGGTAATGGTTCTATTATTCAAATGTGTCAAGGGTTCCCAGTTTAATCATGCTTGCTTTTATAAAAGCTAATTTTATCTGGTAAAGTGTTACCTGACCAACGGACTGCAGGTTGTCTACCTGGGTCACAGGCATTCAACTTGACAGAATAGAACTGAAAGATTCCTAGCTGTACTAGCAAGATTATCATCTAAAACAGGAAATATTATGACATTATTGACTACTGACTACATGTCATCTTCTCTCCTAACACTTTACAGGTATGAACTTATGTAGAGTACTAAGGCAGAGAGAAATTATAAAACTTTCCTAAAATAACAATGAATTCAATTCCAGGCAGCCTACCTATGCACTCCTAAACTATAAAAAAGTATATATACTTTTAAAAAATGTAAACACAATATTCTCTGAAGAACTCTCTGTAGGCATCATTTGATGTACAATATGAAGGAAAATCATATTATCTTTTTACATATGTATAAAATATTTGGAAATTTACACAGAAAACTGATGATACTGGATTCCTTGGGGCTCGGACTTGAAGGAGGGTTAGTGGTGCAAGAAGAGATTTACATGTATGGCTTGGTATATCTAAATTTTGAAATGTAGACTTTATTACTTTCACAAAAATGAATAAGTTAATGAATAAATCTTTAAAAGTAATAATAATTCAGTAAATTCTACAATTTGAACAACAACTTAAGCTACATTAAGAAAGAAAAGCTAAAGACATCCATGGGGGAATTCAATGTGTTTTATTTTGCCAAGCAAATGATTTATTCCATGTCCAATTAACCTTTAATGTGATAACTACATTTTGTTTTCTTATACAGAATGAACATTCACTGTAATGACAGTTTCATCATGCTAACATCTATTCATAAACCTACAATTTGAAAAAAAAGTGCATTTCTAGGAAATTTTATATACAATACAAATGGAAAGCATACTAAGTCACTGAATTGTCAAACTACACCATATAAAACCAATAATCACCAATATTCATTATACATTAACACTATTTTTGAGAAAGAAAATTGTCTTTGTATTTGGCTGAGCTTTATTCAAGAAGAATTTCTGTATCCTTAAAAGTAATAAAAGTATATACAATTTAGTGATGGTCACAAGAACAGGTATTAAATAGTACAAATAATATTATAAAACTAAACACCATATTGTCTATAAGTTTGGGCCTATGTGAAGCAAGAAGAACTATGATTCTAGAACAATTTTGCTTTAATTCTGTACACAGAAGATATTGATCAGAGGATGGTGTTGACTTTATACTGACACATGCTGCTATTTGGGTGTGGAGTAGAGAAAATAAATACAAATCTTTTCAGCAGGCAAACCATCTGTGTGATAAACTGCTTTAGAGATTATTTTAGAATCACACACATTTGGAAGAATAGCTTTTTAAAAATGAATGAAGTTGGGTGTCATTTATGTTGTATATTTTGATGGCTATTTTTGCCACCGTGAGGCCCTCTCTTGGAATATCAAAATTTACCACCACTTAAATAATAAATGATATTCTTAGATTCTGATCAATGGCCATGTTCATTTGGACAGTAGTTTTTGGTGGTGGTGGTGGTACTGGGATTGAACTGAGGCCTCTACTCATAGGAAGCATGTGGTACCGCTGGGCTATACCCATGAGCCCTGATCTTAGTTCTTAAAGTTTCAGTCAATGTTCAAAATGGCCTTGATTACCTTCTTCATGAATTGTTAATTACAAATAAAATTTTTGGAGGAGATTCTGAGTAGGTATATGGTGTGATTCTTCTTTTTACCTGGCAATATAAAAATGCCTTAAAAGTAAGTAAAGAAATAAAAGTTGTGTTTTTTAAAAGAATATGAGGAATTTTTTATGATCCTCTCATCTAATTTTCAATTTGAAGAAAATCATTTTAAATTATTCTACTAAAAGTATCCAAACATACAATTAGAAAATAATTCTTCAAAAGCTTGCCACAATTACCTTTATAGACCACTGAACATACGTACCAACATTCATTTAAAAGAATATTTGAAAGGAAAATAGCATAATATGAATGAAAACAGACATCTTAGATCATCTTAAAGAATGTCAATTTTTGTTTACATTATACTCTTTTTCCTTTCTTGACATAATGAGCACTTCTCCATCACATACATACTAATATAAAAGAGAGGGTTCTGGCTAAAAAACCAGTATGGTGTGAAAATTTTTTTTAAATGGGAATAAATCCAGAACTTGATGATTGAAGTTAAAAACTAGTCACATTTGTTATAAATTTCTCATGATAACATTACAATTTCTACTTTAATTTTTTTTCCTTTTTGATGGTTTCACCCCCTCATGGAGAAGTTTGATACTTCAAAAATGTTTTCTTCTCATATTGTTTAATTTGCCACACAGACTAGAAAATTAGAACCAAAAGAGTAATCAATTAAATAATGTAAAATTATATTTAAGTCTATAATAACTTAAATAACTTCCAAACAAGTTTTGTCTGAAAGATAACAATATAAACCTACATGCTCCATTGCTTTAACTCCATCAAAGATCTTTAGGGTATAGATTATTCACTTCAGTTTCCTGAAACAAGAGAACCAAGATCAATGACAGGTATCAGCAAGTGACAAATTTTACAATCTTAAAGAAAATAGTCATTTCACTGGAAGCATAAACTCATCATTTTCTCTTTATGAATCACTCATGTTCTTAAATAATGCTTTGATGACCTCTTCCCTGTCCATTATTTATCTTACAATTCTTCTGATGGCATTCTGTCACATGCATTTGCATGACTTTAACTATGTGAAAGTTATGAGTTGGAATTTGTTTTCATATGTAAAATCATTGACAATCAGAAATCTAAACCCCCTAAGCAGGGAAGAAATACAGTGTTACTACCCTTATTCAATTGAGGGATGTAACAGTTCAACTTCCTGTAGCCACCACATTGATTTTGAATAAAAGATGAATAAAGACATAAATAAAATCTGGGTTAAGTTAAATATTTATATGCACCATGAGGACCATGACATGTCTAGTGCTAGTCAATATCATACAAGAAATGCATGCTCATTTCAGTTCATGTAAAACTCACTCTAGGAGTGAGTAATCACCTTTGTTCAGTAATTTTTCATGGGTAAAGAAAAGGATTCTTTGCTCAAAATTTGATCATTGAAGACAGAGCATTTGTTACTGGAAGCAGAAGCCCTCTGTATGAAAGCATTATGACTCTGGCAACTGATTTCTCCTGTTTCTACTTTTCCGGCTATTGATGAGAGCCTTTAACTTGCCGTAGTCCCCTCTCAATTTTTGTGACTCTTCCCCCTGTTGATGTTGCTGTCGAGTGTCTTTGCAGTACTGATTAATCATCTGCATTTCTGAGTGGCTGAATGCCCCCATGATGTCCTTTGGGTGGAAAGGTAAAGCCCTCACAGAGCTGGCCCAGGTCCATGGTGACCACTTGTCTGTCACAACAGCCACCATATCTGAATCTAAAACTTTGAAGTTGATCTTGGCTATGGTCTGCTTGAAACTGTTTTCTGTTGCAATACAGTGATACAGTCCTTGGTCAGAATCTTGAACAGAGCGGATGAGGAGTCCTTGTGGAGTGGCTATAATACGTTCATTCAGCTTAACCTAAGAGAAAAACACAACAAAGTTCAAACAAACTGAAGATTATGTTTTTTAAAAAGGTGCCTGGCATACAAAAAGTTATTGACTTTCACAAATTTGGCAAAACTGTTGTGCATGAATTAGCTTCCTTTTCAGAAGATACGAATTTTGGTCAGTTCCATTGCCTTTTTTGCATAACAGATCTTTGTCATAGAGTTACTCAATCTGTTAAAGACAGGGTGAAAGTATTATTCATATTGGTAAAATAGAGTACATTTCCTTTGGACAGAAACAGTTTCATCGCATTGAAGTTCAGAATTTTGGTTGCTTTTGGTATCTGTATCATTGATGACATTATAAAAATGAAATACATAGATAATTTAAAGTATTTATTTCATCCTGGAATTCTTGTTTTTCATTTTCACAGACATACTCACTTGTGAAAACACAAAGCCATTAAAAAAAAGAGTTGAATCTTTTGTCAATGAATGAGTTTCTAGATTTCATAAGAAAAATTCATAAGCATAAAGCAGAATTTTGAACATTTAAACTGCCTTTTGCAAATTTCTCACCTATAGGATGTCTAAAAATAAGTTGGAAAGAAATTGTCTTAAAAGTCTTCCAGATCGATTTACTTTGGAAGGAAAGGCAATAAAAAGCAATGGGTTAATATTCAATTACTGTCTAGGCTTAGGCTGCAAAAATGATCAATGATTGAATATCAGCCAAATGTCTGAAGTCCACATTCCTTAGAGTTCCTGCTATGGTGTTATCTGTCAGTGAAGACATAAAAATCTACCATAAACATGGTAAGATGTTACTGGTCATATATACTCTGAATATTCTTTCCCTGAGGAAAAAAATCTGATCAAAATCAAAGAAGTAATACATACGAAATATTTTCCTAAATAATAAAATTCTATTGAAATAGATATTTTATTTTTAATGAGGTTCAAATCAAAGACTGACTGTTTTTGATAAAAAGTAACCACCACAAAAGCACGAAAAGCACAAGTGTAGTAATGAAAGATGGACAACAGAATAGAGTTAGAAAAGAGAATTGTTACAAAGAGGTAAGGAAACCAATTTTTGACATTAATTAATTTTTTAAGTTTAATTGTGTCTCAAAATGATTTACACAATGAAGAAATGTATTTGAGAATTAAAGAGAAGAAAGCCTTTCCTCTTTGTGCAACATTGGAAAAAGTTTCTCAAGGTCAACATGATAATACCTGTAAAACATTCCCATAATATTTATTGCAATAATTTATTTTCTAGAGAGATTTCATGAAGCCATATTCTCACAAGTATGCAGATATTTGTTTATGTATTATTTTTTGGTAAGAAGAACAGAACAAAACATAACCTAACTAGTAGATGACTTTGGCATAATCACACAATGAAATATTCTTCAGTAAAAAAGCACAAAAACAAGGTAGCTCCACATGTAGTGACACTGAAGTGTGTGCACGCATGGGTGTGTGTGTGTGTGTGTGTGTGTGTGTGTACACTTTAGACTGTAGAGCGTATTTGGAGGAATATATGAGTGAGTATACTACTCTTCATAACCTTACACTCTGAAAAGTAGGATTAAGTAGTAAAGTAGAAGACATTTAGTTCTCACTTTATGCTTTTCAGTAAGAACTATTTGAATTTTGCTTCCTGAGCTTTTATCATTTCTCTTACTTTAAAAGAGTTCAATTGTTACACATCAGTAATGTGGGAAATCACATGTTGACTCTAAATAGTAAGAATCAGGATAAATTTAATAAGATAGTGATGGTTTATTTAAATTAGAAATATGTAGAACTGGGCTGTGCTTAAATTATGAATGATTTCATGATCATTAAATTATTCATTAAATTAGATTAATTTTTATCAAAATCTTAAATTATCCTATTCTTGCTTTGAAAGAGAAAGATAAAACAAAATAGTAATAGTTCAGTCTTCATTCTTAAGCATTCAAAAATAAAAGAAATCAAAACCATACATTTCGTTTTAAATTTTATCATTAATTTCTATTAATACATATCAAATGTACTATTAAACATAAACACATTTATTTATAGTTTAATTTTAAATCATAGAAATTATATTTGCTTGGGTAATATATTGAAATTTTTATTGAATTAAATAAAAATATTTTATTCATATTAGGTAATACCTGTTTGAAAATTAGTTAGCTAATTTGCATATGTTCATATAGACATTTTCTAAAGGACTCCTCATGGCCACTTGTTCATGCCCTAGCCTCCAAACTCATTCTATATTGTATCATCATTATACATGTGACTTCTAACCTAGGACACTTTGCAAGGCAATTATGACTATACTCCATATTCACTCCATTCAAAATAATTTAAGATTAATTAGACTGTAGAAAGAAAGACTTGTTTGATGGCAGATTTTATAGCAAAACAAGAAAATAGACCTCAAATCATTTTGTTTAATTAAAAAACTTTTGTAAGCATTATAGAATACTGGGGAAAAGCAGAGTCTCTTAAGTACATCTAGAGCATCTTTCCTTCAGATAATTAAATGTCCTCTTATGTAAGTGGTAACTATTCTATGGTTTAAAATTCCATTAATATAGGATTCACAATTCACAAAGCTACTCATAACTCTTCCAGATAGGTGAGTCTGAGAACTGGAAAGCATAATCTCTTATGGAACCAACATTCCAGTAAATTAGATGCAATATCTGTTCTATATCAGTGAGGGCATATGTTTTGCACAGCCTTAATTATCTTAATATGTACAAGTAAAATTACCCACAACAGAAGAATATACACCAGTGCAGGAAGTTCCATTCTCCCCTTGGCTCCATTAGACAGTATGATGCACTAACAATAGTATATTTAAGACTGCCCTAAGTCTTTATGTACATACATATTTTTCTTCTTCTCATTTGTCAGAACAATGCAACATCAATATTATGGAATTCATTGTTTAAATAAATCACTCTATGTCATTTTACAATGTCTCTATTTTAAAACAGTTCTTTGCAATCAGTGAAAGGTTATAGTAAGTGTCCTTTTATTTGAAAATCTGGCCTTTTTTTTCCATATCACTAAATAAAGCCAGTGTTCCCATAAACAATGATTTCATATACTGCCTGAGTGAAACTGAGTGAGTTATGAATAATAAAGCAATGGAAACATTACTGCAGAAAAGAAAAGTGCTCTTTGTCATAGGTTATAGTTCAGCGTAATTTCTTGTTGGGGAATATTGAACTATTTTTAAAGCCCTCTTTTATCTCTTGAATCACACAAAGGTGCATTTGTGTGAGAACTTGGCTTCTGGATTTACACACATCTTGTTTCTTTTACGAATGCTTCCTCACATCGACCACTAAGGCACCACTGTCTTAGTGCCCAAGCTCATGTTTTCAGTCACTGTATTAGAGAGGTGGGCAGGCAGAAAGAGGATTTCTAATTAATCCATCAATTCTAAGGACAAAGGATTTTAAAGAAGGTGGCACTTGTCATTTAGATGACATAAAAAGATGTTCATATGTCTTTCCTTTTCTGTTTGATCTGCATCTCACTGAGGGATGCTAATTTAATGCTCCTTGCAAAGCCCTGATTGATTGCTGCTGGGCTGCATTACTCACCTCTTTCCTCCTGTCTTTGTCTTTCTGTAGCAACCACTTGATAGATGCCTGTGGAGACTTGGGGGCACACTCAAGGAAAGTGGTGTTATTTTTTACTCCATACTGAACAATTTCAGCTGCATTTCGGTATGCTGAGAAGCAAAAAGAGAAGGAAATAAAGAACACATTGGAATTTAGAGCACACTCTTCAATATTTATCTCTTCAAAACTGATTAAATATGGAAGCCAACAGAAGGTGATGATAATCACTTAACAAGCAAATTAGTTTACCAATTCTGTTCAACATAAATAAAAGGAGAGAAAAGTTAATTAAGGCTATGTGGGTGAGGGAATCAAAGTTTGCTCAGGAATTAACCTACATCACTGTGGACACTTACGTATAACAACATTCTTGTCAATTCGTTTTCCTCAGCTGAGCAAACTGAGGCTGTGAGTTATGAGGAATTACAGTGTAGTGACAGAGTTAGCATCTACCAGGCAATACTATAATTGGGCTTGTCCCTCCCCAACACTCATATTCAGTAAGGGATGGAGGAAATTGAGGAGCACACAGAAAGGGCAGAAACTACAGTATGGCCGTGGTTAGAGGCAATGGCTGGAAACATGGTCCTTGGAATAATAGGAATCTGGTATAAAATTTTGACTTCACCTCTACTGAAACAAGTTATTCCATCTCTCTATTCCTTTGTTTTACTCATTTCTAAAATATGGATTATGTATTTTTGCACTTTTGATGTAAGTATTAAATTATGTAAAGCATTTAATAAAATCATGTGGTAGTTGAAACATGAATAGAATCATCATAAAGCAGGGGTAATAATAGATTCTACTTTGGTAGAGTTTTTGAACATTGAGTAAGAAAAGCACTAAACTAAGGTTATGATACAAAGTAATCTTCAATGCTTCCCAGCACCTCCACTTCCACTGTTCTTACCACTATAACAACTGCTGTTATGGATGAGAACTGACTTAATGCATTGTTCTCCTTGCTGAAATGTGATGTGAAGCTCTGATTTATTTACCAAGCTTGACCATAGTTCACTTTTAATACCTTTTAGATTAAATCCTCTGCATTGAGTCAGTGGATTTCCATGTCTCACATCTTGTCTTCGGCTCCTCCTGTCAGTGCAGAAATGTGTCAAAATGACTTAAAATTATCTTTGCAATTATACCACATGTAAAGCATTGCATTTTTTACAAGCTTTTGATTGCCTGAGATTTTATTAAAAAATATTTGATTATCTGATGCAGTTATCTGACATGTCTGATTTAATACATCAATGATAGTATGAATATTAATCCTTACTTTTCAATCTGAATAAATTCTATCCCTCCCCATCTACCATTTGTGGTGGAATGGTTATGGGTCTTCTAGTGCATGCATTTTCTGGGTTAATACTAGGTTCCATAACTGAATATATAAATTTTTATTTTAGGGTTCATCATCCAATATTTTCTAAAATGTAACCTTCAAGGAATAAATTCACTATAATTTTCCTTCTTACAAAGGTCAGAAAATACTTTTCTTACAAAGATCAATACTTTCCAGATGTATTAAAACTTTTCTCAAACAAGTTATATGACAATAACACATGAACATTTAATATAAAGTCAAATAACTTTTTATTTACTAAAATAAATATTCCCTCTCGCTCAACTTCCTATTTTGAAAAATTTCAGTTCTATAAAAAATGGAAATATGAGCATAATGGATACTCATATACCTAGATTCACATATTATCATATTTGCCACATTTATTTTCTCTCTCACATGCAAACATATACTGTATATGCACATATATGAAAACTTCTAGAAAATAAATTGCAGCAGTTTGCACTTTTACATACATTAGCACATATCTTCTAAATAATCTCCCTATGTAACATTATAATAGCAAGGATATAAAAACTTATTTAGCATCATCTAATGGACATTATATATTAAAATTTTCCTAGTTGCTTCCAAAAAATCCTTTATGGAATTTTTATTTTATCCAGTATCCATTTTAAGATTCACTCTTTGCATTAAGTAGTTCTATGTTACTGGTTCAAACATTTTAAAATTTTATGTATGGTCTTTGTAAGTTGGTTGCTATTTAAAAGTTTCAAGTTATTTGCATTTTAATTTTTTAATTTCCTGATTCTGAGATTCACTGAGTGTCTTAGTTTCAATTGTATTATACCTTGTAAAAAGCAAAATACAGCAAGTGAAATTCCCTGAGCAAGACATAGTGGATAAGAACATTGCTGTAAGTAAGAAGAAAGGGTATTTTTTAAATGTGTGAATGCTTCCTGACACAGATGAAAATTATGCATAAATAAGAATATCACTTAATAGGGTTATGCTAATCTTAATTAGCATTTTTATCATCAAAATTAAAATACTCAGCAAGATGAACAGAAATATTAAAATCAGAGTAGTTATTAAACTTACATAGCAAAATTAATCTCAAAGTCATTAATAATGTAACATCTCATTTTAAGATTACAGAAATAGTTAACATCTTATGTACTCAATATATTGTATACATCTCCTTATGGAAATATAGGTATATACTTTTGTGCCATTTAAGTATACCTTTCCCCAAAAAGGTTGCACCTTCCTTCTGCAATTTTATATTTCTATATAGATATACACACAAAAGAGTGGTAGTGGTAGGAACTCTTATGTCAATAAATATAACTAATATCTAGTTTTACTGCATTGTATTTAATGTATTTTGAAATTGCAGCATTATTTACTATTAGCACACTTGAAAGTACGTATCATGAGCACCATGTGAGGTTCCTGTGGCTGACCTGGTCATTTTTGCCTTCTAGACAAACAATGGAATTCACAATCTTTAAATTTATTGCTCTTTTATCAGCACTATGTAATGGGTTACTCATTGAGAGTATATGAACTCTCAAGCTGGATAATCTGAATTTAGTTTCAACTTCCAAATATTCAAATAGAAAAATACTATTATGGCTTGACTTATATAATGTGATCAGCACAAGTCTTCTGTGTATTTTAATTCCCAGGAAGGCATTCATATAGCATCACAAAAGCTGTCGGTAGGCAAAGTAGCATTGCATGTAGGATTTGGAATTTGCCTCAAGTTGTCAATGTTTCCCTCATTCTAGTCAATTTCTTTGAATAAACAATGAAATAATTCTCTTTTTTAATAGAAATGATATTTTCTTGGATATTGAACTGGTAATTTTATCTTAAAGTTTCTAATGATATGTATGAAATAAAAATAAATGACATTAGACACTCAAGGGAAATATTTGATATAAAGGCACAAATATTTAAGATACTAGAAGGTAGAGATAAAAATGTTAATATGTATATACTGATTAAATTTTCTTCATAATAGAATTAAGACACTGCTAGAGATGATGTAAAGAGTTCTTTAAATGATTATTACTTTCTTTCTTGCCCCATGACACGTCTTAATGCCAAGCACTATGCCCGAGTGAGACCTTACCTGGCCACCCACTAATGTCCCAAATCACTGCTTCCTATATGCCCTACCTACCTTCTTGGACCTTTTTAAATACCTTGACCTTATTCTTATTTGATAGCTTAGAGGTTTTTAATTATTCATTTGTTGTCTGTTTTCTCCCTTTGGCACATGTTATACCTGAACTCAAAGATTTTTTGTCTTTGGGTTGGTTTTTTGGATGTTATATGCCCAACTTCTAGAAACATGTTTGAAAATATTTGTCCCATGATAAATATTTGTTGAACTAATGAAAAGGATCAAAATACTCTTGATGTGTGAAAAGTACTTCTATAGGGTTATTTTAATCTGTACATAAAAGAATTTATCTGTTACAAGGAATTAGAGCCATAAAACACCATCACTCCTGCGCTTTACTCAGAAGATCATTGGTATTTATGATTGGTGCTGACCCTAAGTTTTATAGGCTTTGTTCCTTTCACCTATTATAACCCATATCACAGGATGATTGAAAATAGCAATGACTTGGTTGGTCCTGAATTCTGCATATTCTTTGTTATATTATCAATTTCTCAACCGGTGATCCCTTTCAACTTGGTGCAAATTGATGCAGTGCTTCCTTGTTTATGTCTTCCCCAGGATAAAAGGTACTGGTTTAATGCTTTTCTCTCTTAATCCAACCAGCAATCGTGCAACCACTACTCAAAGAGAAAAGGTGTGGTCATAAAGTTTTATAAAGCAAATCAGGGTACTTTGCTGGCACATTGTTCTGGAGCTTAAATAACACAGGTAGTTTCATTCTAGATAATAAATGTTTTTCATTAATCCAATTCATTTCTGTTACATAGAGGACAAACATTTGATTATAAGGTAATTAAGCAATGTAGGGAAACTCTAGGATTAAAGGATATACTGAAGCATGTAAGACAAAAAAAAAGATATAAATGAAAACTAAAATTAAAGATAAGTACTTTCTAAACTACTGATGGGTCCTGAGAGATGAGATTTGCAGAGGAACTTTGAAGAAGAATCTCAAGTTATAAAGCATAGTATTTTCTTCATTTAAACATTATTTGTGGGTTGAACTTAGCTACTGTTCTACGTGGCTTTTTGTTTGTTTGTTTGTTTTTTAAGAAAATGGCAATACAAGTAGCTCTAACAACATGAGCATTTCTGTACCGACGGTAACATCAGTTTTGATTTTAAGTTGAATGTTAAGTGCTCACCGCTTTCCAGTTGGATAGAACCTAGAGCAAGAGTGGCCATCCCAGGCGCAGTAAGGGTCCCTTGCCAGACAGCAGTCAGCACAGGCTGTCCCATAGATGTGGCAGCGATGCAAGGACACTTGGGAAACCCCTTCATTGGAGCTCACATACAACTGTTGCTGTAAGAGGAATGATGGTGATTTATTTTAGATGTGGAAGTTTGAAAACCTTCAGCAGGAATACGTTATAATACATGCCCACAACCCCTTGCATTCATTTAGAAATAGACTAAAATTGAGAAGCAAAGCACAGAAGGATTCAAAGCCAAGATAAATAGAATTTTCTTATGTTAATATGCCTATAACATTACCACTTTCCTGCTTAAAAAAAAAAAAGCTCAGAGCACCATGTAGAATGGTAATGTGCTTTAGACATTGGGATTCATTGTTCACTCAGATGTGAGCGAATATACTTCAGACTTAAATTACGGTGTTTTCTTTTCTCTTTGAACACTCAGCAAAGCACAAGGAAGTATTCTCATTTTTCAAGTCTGGCAACACATTACTTTGAAAATTTTTAAAAGTCAGGTTTAAAATAAAGGGTACTTTAACAGAAAATAAAATAAAGGACATTTTAAGTTTAGAAGAAAAATAGCAGATAATAAATATTAGATGAAATGAAAAAGTCTTCAAAAGTAGCATATTACTCATTAAAACTATTTTTAAAATATTGAGGAGAATGTCAGCATTTACATTTAAACATATCTTAAACTTTCTGCATGACCTAGTAAACTTCATCACCCCAAGGAAATCAAGAATAAATATTTTATTCTCCTTCATTTGTGGGGTGTCAAGAGCAACTTAAGATACAACCCAAGGCCTTTAGCTGTGCAGAAATATGTTCTCAGGAGTTAAAGGAAAGAGTCTCTAAGTGACATTCCTTATTTTCCAAATGACTGACAGTATATAATTCAAGTCAGCACAGAATCTCTAAGTTGGCACTTGAATAGATGTGGATGTAAGAGAGCATCTCCCATATATACATATGTTTTTAAGAATTAAATCTGTGGGGGCATCATTGGCCCACCAGGCTCTAAAACCTCTGCAGGCAGATTTCCTGGGTTCTAATCTCAGCCCAGCCACAAATCCACTGTGTAACTTTTCTGAATCTCAGCTTCCTTATTGTTGAGATTGGGACAATCCAGCACTTGGCACATTTGTAAGAGATAAATATTGCAGGGGCTCCCACCACATAAAATGTTTAGAATAGTTTTTGTCTTGTAAGTGTCTGATGGCTGTTAATTTATTGTAGTAGTAGTAAAATATCAATTAATAGACTACCCATCTATAAGTTTTTAATTCTTATTCTTGATCTTAAATCATTTAAATTATATCTCATTCCATTATATCTATAATGTAATTATAGTTTATTTAGACAAATTGATTTTTCAGAAAATGTGCTCAAATTGATAGATTGCCATTAACATGTTCAAATTATAAGAAAATAATTGCATGTTTTGACAATAACCATTTGTCCAGGAACATTTGAAAGAAATATTTATTGAGTAAATTAAATAATTAGAGTGAATATATCAGCTTAACTAAAATTTTTTAAGCAGAATAGTTTAGCTAAGAAAAGAAGGAACATAGTTTTACCCTAATTCACTTTTAATTAATTCAATTATTTTGTTATTTTATGTGCAAAAATAAATTGAAACATAATAGTACAAAATGAATAATGAAATAGTTTGACTACCAGGAAAGGTAGTAAATCCATGTATTTAAATATATATAAAATGTCCTTCACAATTTTAGTCCTCTCACTTGAATAAATAATGCAGTAAACAGTTATGCAAATGAATTCTAAAGAGTCAAATAATCACCCTGTCTTGGATCTAACTGTTGCAATGAAACGTTTTCAACTATCTACAATATAAAATGTTTGAAATGAATGTAATATGTGAGCTACAAATAAGTTGAAACCTGTAATTTCACGTAAGACTGAGAAACCACACAAATGGTTTTGTATCCATTTCGAATTTTGCTTCTATACTTTCTCTTTGCATTAGATAACTGTAAACAAAGGAATTCCCTGCAGTCTTCAAAGACAATTCTGACTAGGGATCAGCTCCGTAGGACATTAGGGAAAATGACAAATGGCTTCTTGTTACTTGGGAAAATGTTTGCTATGCGCCATACAAACATTTTTACAGATGAGATCTTTAGCTCCATTGTACCTTATTTATTTTTTCTCATAAAGTTTGGTTAAGTGAAAAGAGGGCAAGACTAACTATGGAACACTACATCATCTCTAACAGACTAAATGTGGCAAAGACCACTAAAATTATGCAATCAGTTGTGCAAACACATAAAATCTTTATTCTTGATTCCAAGAAAAATAAAGTCTCAGGCTTTGACAGATAGCATTTGCTGAGGACCCACTTTATCTTAGGCAATTTATATAAATGAAATCCTTTGTGAGTAAGGCATTACCTTACAGATGTAGAAACCTAGGACACTGAAATTAACTGATTTGTCCAAAATTTTCAGTCAGGTTGGGATTCCAATGCATCTCAACTCACTTTGAAACTTATTCCATTCTAACTGCACTATTCTACCCCCTTAGAACTTTTAGAATAACAACTTTGGGTGCTAAACAGGTGTCTGTTTTGTACGTGTAGACCACTGTATGTTTGCCTGTAGGCAAAATCAAATTAATTAGGAGATTTCTGATAATCATAGTCGAACATTTCTTCCTCAAATCCTGAGTCCTTAGATTTAAGATATTCAGTTTTTTGACAAATATAAAGACTGGGAAATAGCATTTCCTTAAAAATAACCCTTAGAGAATGCACTGCACATTTCAAAGATGTGACAGGAGTAGGAATTCAAAAGTGGATTGATTACTCATTCCAAACCCCTGAGAATGTTGGGATATTATAGTAGCCCAAACATTATGCTAAGTTCTTCCTTCAGACATATTATTTTTTATTTTAGTTGGCTTTGCATACTATGATATTTGAGAATATAAGATATACAAAATGTTGTAATATCTTTCTTTATATATGTTCTGCTCTGATGAACTTTTATACAAAAATAAATGTATTCAGTCTTGTAGTAATAGCTTGTAAATTCTACATCAAAATGAAGGTGATCTTTATGGTATCATTTAACTAGTATTAGTTATTTTGTCAATAGAACAACTAGTTTCTCAGAAGTTATAAAATATATTTTTCATAATAGCAAAACATTTTTTATATGCAAAGAATACCAAACTGGCTTAGTTTTTACCTTTTTGGATGAGATTTTCATTGTTGTTATGGGAACATGATTCTAAAAGATTAGAAAACATCATGTTAGTTTCTCATGTGAACCTTAAAAAATATTTACATTAAATTTTTAAAAACAATTCAAAATATCATTATTTTTCTCTACATGCATGTATTTTTCAATAACGTACATTTCTCTTTTGGGAAAAGAGATGCATTTTTGTATAACATATACTTAAAATGGAAAGGTAGTCATTATATTGCATGTATTATTACAGGCATCAGAAAAAATAAAAGTTTGAGAAATTTGAGGTAATTGAGAAAAGCATATCTTGGAACATTGAATATGGAATTGTATCTGGGTACATCGGTAGGGAAGGCTGTGCACCCCATTTGACTTCTCCATAGTGTAGGCACTCTGCATAAGACACTATTGTTTACCTGCCAAGTGTTTTGGAAAGATGTATTAGGCTGAATCATACCAATTAATTTTAATTGTTGAAAACAAAGGAATATTGTTAGCAAAGGGTTCCTTTTGATAAATGTGAATGAGTGAAAGAACTTAAGAATTTTCTGAAAAAATAAATCTTTTGAAAGTCACTCTATTCATAACTTCTTAAACATTATTATTTTCTTTTAAACTTAAAAGTTAAATTCCTCATAACCTGATGGAGATCTTGGAGATTAATTTGGATAATTCAAATAGTAACAAGCTCTTGCTCTTAAAATCTAACAAAACCCAATTTTTTGTGTTTTCTGGAGTTACAGGTATTTACAAACACTAAGAAATAGTGATATCTTTAACTTTCAATTGCAATCAAATCAATTTTTGACTGTCCTTTATAAACACACACACACACACACACACACACACACACACGATTGCTGCTTATAGCCATGAAGGCAATTACTAATAGTCATACCTTCAATTCAACTTACTCTTAGGGAAACTAGACTTATTTTCAGAACATATGGAGAGGAGTAAAAGAGAAGATTTTGGTTGTACATCATACAAAAACAAAGCACCTGGATTTTAAAAGTTACACTGAGTTTTCTGCAGTGTATCAGTGTGACATTTAGCTAAGAATTTGTTTTTTTAAATTTAAATACATTATTTCCTTACATACCCAACACAGTATATCATAAACACCCAATAATTTTTACCTCAGTCAAAAAAATGTGATGTGAACACCATTTTGAGGACAGTTACTGTATTTGGTAACTGTATCTCTAGATTTAGCCATATGAATCACCAGCACGTGTGTCAGTATGAAAGCTCAAACATATTTTAGTGGCTTTCTTGGACTGATGTCCCCCACATGTATTCTGACTGACTCTGATTTTCCACTGAGAGTTTATTCTTTCTGACCTAACAACAGCATAATTCACATAACAGACCATAAGTACTTCCCACTTGATCAGGATAACTCACATTTCTTTAAGACTTTTCCATAACAGATATATTTGGGTTTGTGTTAAACTCAATTAACATTTACTGACAATAAAAAAGATATTTCAATATTATGAATGAAGTGCTACAATACGGCATCTATGTTATCTTCAGAATACCGCAGAGTAAGGCACATTATATTATTTTGGCCAGTTAGATTGTGTTGTATGAGGAAAAAATGTTTATATAATGCAATTTGAGTTAATCTAGTGAAACAATCAATTTCTTTATAAAACAAGGCATGGGCAAACTGAACAGATACAGGTGACATTATTTTATGAGTACTATTTTAATACAGGAACATGAAGAATCCAATGCCAAAGTGATCCTGGCATTAAGGACTGTAAATTTCATAACATGCTGAGAAATCTGGCAGAGTTCCTCATATTTTTATTTCACTTGATTCTTTTTTATATTTCTTTATTTTTAAACATTTATTAGCACAATCTAACATTAAATAAATCTAAGCATTGTATCTTAATCATTTATATACTTATTATTCAGCATTTTTTGTGACCATAAAGATCTGCAGCAAGATTGAATCCATGCCACAGTTTCTTTGCTATTCTAACGCATTCTCCTGCTGTTATTTTCCCCACCTTTCCAAATGCACATAAGAAAGACCACTTGAACTGCCATGATTGATATCATAAGGAGAAAAGGGCTAGGCAGGACACCACAAATCCTTCCTCCTGGTCCACAGATAAATAATAAAAGGGGTGGGGGGGCTTTGCCCTGACCAGGTGAGATCTTATGGAACTGTACTTCCCTGTGTACCCTTTTTTTTTCTTTTTTCTTGCTGGTCTTATCATTCTTTTACTTTTTTAAAAAAATTCCAAGTTCAAGGAAAAGAAGACTAAAACAAAATCTCAAATTCAGATACAACATAAAGTATTAAGTGATAAGTACAACATTGTTTAAACAAGAGTGGCATTTGAATTAAAAGCAATAAAACAAGAGAAAAGCAGTTTTTCTTGAACTTGCTGGTCACAAAAATATGAGAAAGTTTATCTAACAATCAATAATGTGAAAGCATTGATGTTTCAGTGGCTTGTGAAGCAAATGATAAAACCGTTTTCATGGCAAAGGCTTGAAGACCTTGACCACAAGAACTCATTTTTTAAAAATAATGATGACTAAAATTCTTCAAGTTGTGATGATAGCTGGAAAAAAAAGGAATCCTTCCATGTTAAGATAACTAGAAGTGTAAGAAAATACTTCACAAAAATATTTGTTCTATAGTTCTCATTTTATCTGATGTTTTCCTACCCTGAAAAATTTATGACATTCATTCATTTGATCTTTTATCAAATATTTTTTCCTCCCAAGTGGCTGTAAGATTAAAGAATTGCATTCTTCTTGAATGTTCTGAGATTAATAGAAGAGATGATCAGACCTTAAAGACTTCCAGCTCTTCCAGAATGAGCTCGCCGCTGGTGGAGCTGTTATTGGGAAGAACCACCACCTTTTGCACGGTGCCTCGATCTAAATTTAAAGAGAAATAATGAGACGTTATAATGTTTTTTAGAAGAAAGAAGGCATTTGGACATAAGAATACTGCCTTAGAACTTATAACTTATGTATTTGGTCATCAAAAATATATTGAATATGTTGAGCAATTACCATTTGCAATGCATGGAATTTATGTATTTAAATGAGATTACATAACATTCAAAAGGAACTAGTATGAACATCTTATATCTTGCACATATTGGGTATGGGTGTAACTGAGAGGGGGAAAAATTTGCAAAACTTTATAATCTAAAGTTCTGAACAAAGCATATGTTTTTGAAATACAATGCGTAACTTTATGTTTGGTCCTTAAGAAGATTACTTGCTTCTCCAAAGCAACTTTATAAAGTGATGCTTCAACCATTTTGTTAATAATAAAACATAATGATTTCATTCTCTGAAAAAAGATTCCTGCAAATAAATTATATATTAATTATAAAGTAAGTTACTTACACTGGAAAACAGACATTTGATCAGTAGCTGTGAATGTTTAGACATGGTAAAATGTTTCACTCACACTTCAAACTAAGGTTCTAAAGAGAAATGTAACCATGGCTTTGTTCAGTTGTGAATACCTACTTATAGGATAATCATACTGTTTCCACAAATTTATTTATCTTTAGTCAATTTTTTGGATGTTCTTAAAATGCAATGGAAATTGTGAAATTAGATGGGCCAAACAAACTAAAGAAAACACAAAATTTACTCATATTTTCCAGAGACTGACAAAAAATACTGATGCCCAAATAAGTGTAATGGATACAAAAAAATGTTACTTAAATCAAAATTTATAATTGAGATAATTTCATGTAGTCATGTAAGCATTTTATACACATCTTATTATGGCATTCTACCAAGCACATAAAATTAGTTCTAAAAGAAACTGGCTGTGATTTAGTCATGTGAGGTTAAAGTAAATTTGTGAGTAATGAGGTGAAGTAAAAATATATTTTATTAAAATTTTTAATGAGCTACATCATAAACATCAATTTATTACTCTTTCAAATTATCACAATTCATAATTTATAGATATGTACTCCTATCAACAAATAATGCACTTTTAATTTTGTTGAAAAATATTGATAAAAGTTAATATGAATTAAATAATATAGTTCTTAATAACTAAGAATCATTTAGTGGTTAATATTACAAACCTCAAATCTCCCATCTTAGATTGGCTTCTAGTCTATAGGCAAGAGTCACTCTGACACAAAAGAACCCATTTCGTGTTTACAGTTTGTACTTTACAAACTTCATTGAAAGACCCTCCAAAACATCTTAATAAAAAAAACATATAAACTCAACATTAAATGGTGGAAACTAAAAATATAAAACCTACTAAGAGACAAAATTGTACAGAAAAAACGAGACAGAGAGGGGTTGCCAGAACAATCTCTTAAACTTGTGAGGGTTCAACATATAAGTACATGATCTTAGAAATTTCACAGCTCATTCTATAGTTTCAAATCTACTGCTTAACCTATACTAAAAAACAGCAACCTTCCCAAAGTTTTGCAGGTTCAAGGAGTAGTTTAAAATCTCTGATATTTCTGATTCATTGAGCAGTGGCCTTAGAATCATCCCTGTCTTTTAGGAAGATAAGTAATGTATTGGAAGTGGGGCAACACTTGGGGATGCTGTGCAGCGATATATCACAACTGAAAATGGATGAACGTGGCTGGGTGTGTTCCTCACTTGCTATAAATGATCCATTACAATGAGCAGAGCAGACATCTAGGGGAATACAACACATCAAAAACAAAACAAAACAAAACAAATTAAACACTCACGCACACACTAATCAGAAAGAGATGGAATTGACAGTTACAGCAAGATTTGTGTGGTACTGTGTGTATGTATGCACATATAGGCCCCGGTGGAATGCTTCATGAATGAATCATTGGGGATGAGGTAAAAAATATTTGCTTGAAGTCATGTTATAATAAATGTCATATTCTCTAAAAAAAAAGAGGAATTTTAGGTTTCCCTGTTACTGCTGCTCCTAAGGATCACTACCAGTCTTCGTGACAGCAATGACTTCTTTCTTGAGTAGAGACTGAATAGAAGCTGGGTATAACCACAGTCACAAGGAAAACTGCCCCAAAGGTCATCCTGATCACAAAGGTTTTCAAAGATAACCTACCAACTCTGAAAAGAATTGAGTTTGATTTAGCCATTCCATAATGTATACATATATCAAAATATCTTATAGTACATCAAAAACATACACAATTTTTACTTGTTAGTAAAAAAGAAAAAAAAAAACTGAAAAAGAAAGAATTAGTAAGTGCTCTCAAATGAGACTACTGTCTCCTAAATTTTGTTAACCTAATATTTTAACTTACTATGAGAATAAAATTTTATGTCATCATTTTCTTCTGGAAGATCCCACAATAAAGATACTATATTGATACCATTCATAAAATAGTATGCAAAGATAAATGATAAAATGAACTAATAAAAGATAATGTAAACCCTGTTTTTGACTTATTCACAATAAAAGGTGGAAAAGGTAGAATACCACTTTATTTATTTATTTATTTATTTATTTATTTATTTATTTATTGTTATTTTGCTTAGTTTTTATGTTGTTGGTAATGATGAATACCCTACAGAGGAAATACATTAATGACATCCTTAGGCTGTATTATTCCCTACTAAAATATAAGTAGACTTGGGTTGTCATCCATCCATTTTTACTCACTGACTCAACAAGAAATTATTGAATGTCTTAAGTGAGTCAGATAGTATAGATGCAAAGATAAATAAGCACAGTACTCATGAGTTCACAGTCTAGAATTTATGGTTTTGAGTAGTAAGTGTGTTCCCATTAAAATGTTAGTCATCATGAGATATGCATTCCAGAATGGCCATAAAATTCCCCATTACTTATGTCTACATAAAGCCATCTCTGTACCCTTTCGTTTGAAGATGATAATATAGTCATCAAATGTCTTCCTTCTAGGGGTGATGAGAATGGTATTCCTTGAATGTCCTCATAACTATAAATCCTTTTTATTGCTCTGTAGAATTGGGATATTGCTCTCATACACTTGGGAAAAGCACATGTTTACAATATAGTTACAATGAAGCAAAGTCCTTTTTTTCCTGAATCCTTGCTTGCCTTGTGTATAAAATGTAAGTAATAACAGATATCTGTTATATCTGTTGCTAAAGCCTTCCCTAAATCACCTCCCCTTCTTTTGATAACAACACCTTGAGCCACCTTTGGAAACAGCACCTCTGGCATTCTCAGTCTACGTCATTAAGAAATGGTTTCCTTCCTTCCAGCTCCAGGAGACATCCCCTTGCCTCTGGGATTCACACAGAAGCAGGCATAGGAGCAATTCAGGGTCTATCTTTGGGAATTAGGTAAGTGGGAGTTTCTTTGTGTGGGAAGCCTAAAAGCCCTGCATATCTGGAGGAACTGAAGCCATACCTGCTACTGCAGGAAGAGATTCCATTTGAAAATTAGTAATGCAGACAAAAGCAGAACCGAAAGAGGGAGAAATAAGTTCTGCCATCGTGTGAGCACAGACTGAGGCTGCTTTCTTAGTATCCCAAAGGGAAAAACTGTTTTAACTAGTAACTAGTAAGATGTGTGTTCACTTTCACTTGAGAGTTCTACCTAAATGAATAATACACGGAAATTGCCTAGAATGTTGAATGGTATGTATTGTACCCTTTGTAAGTGGAAGTTATTCTTTAGTTCCAGCTCTTCTGCTTACTAAGCTTTTGACATTACTGGATTCACTTTCTTTTACTGGACCTCAATTTCCTCATTTACAATATGCAGATAATAAATCCTTGAATACATGAAAGCATTGATATGTGAACAAGCAGGACAAATCATAGAAGTGATCTGCATGATGTACACTTGTCCAAAAAGATAGCAGAGTAGACATCAATTTGCATTAGTGATTTTAATTTTATTTCCCTTCATTAAATATTTAAAGAAAATTCCCTGGACAAACTTCTTTTCTGCCTTATTTATTTTAAGCTATCTAGGTTTCTTTCTTTCTTTCTTTTTAATACAGGGGATTAGAGCAATAATTCTCACAACTTTCCACTGTCTCTAAGAGATCAGCATGCATTTACAGCACAGTAGGTGTTGACTGTCTCAAACAAATGATCAAACATAGCTCATTACTCAGTAAGTCATTTGAATTATCATTGTATATCTATCTCCTGAGATGCATTTAAACTATGTCCTTAGAGGGTTTCCCTGGAAACTGATGGGCCAAACTGTGCTTACCTCTGGATTTGGGGAAACACTGCCTCCTTAATCATATCCAGTTGGTCCCTTTTCCCTGGTGACTAACCTATCAAATCACTGTAGTCCAGACTGGCTTCACAGGTGTGTGACCTGAACAGTCATAGGAGCTCCTATGCTCAGAAGAGCTGCATGTTTGATTTAACGCACTTTTGCCTCCTTGAAAGTATTAATACCTTTTTAACAAAGGACCCTGGATTTTCATTTTGCATCATGCCCTGGAATTATGCAGTCAGTTGTAATTATAGGAGTTAGTAATTAATACAAAAGTATAGCTGGTGAGAAGCAACCTTATTCACTCCAGTAAAAATGACATACAATTCCCAAAGTCACATACTTCCTACTTTTTCTCTCTCTTCTCTATAGTGTCTCTAGATGTCATCCAAGGCAACCAGCCCAGTGCATGACTTTCGAATAGCAATATTATCAGATAATCAGTTCTAGTATTTATTAATTAAAATACGAATTATAAAAGATAATTCATACTTGCTAAATGTAATTCTTCCTTTATTATAATTTTATGAACCAATTTAGCATTTTTTATTAAAATAAACTTTTTAAAGTTAAAAGAAAGAGCTGGCAAATGAAATCTCTGACAAATGAAAGCTCCTTAGCTATGAAGGAAGTATGACTAGACATCTTACATTGTTAGTTTATATGGTTAGATCTAAACAAATGGCTGCTTTATTTCATGTTAGCCATTCTAAACAGCTGTCATTTGCTTGGTAGGTTATCATGCTACTGATACATTGTTTTAATAGTAATTTTTAAAATTTCAGAATAAAACTTAATCATGAGTTTATAAAATCTGTATTAGCAGTTTACTGAATTTATTTTTAAGAGGTGGCAATTCTACTCATGCATGCCCCTGTTATAAAAAAAAATGCATATACGTTTCTAAATGAGACCGTTTATCACCATTTCTTAACATTTACCAAGTTCTCACACAGGGAGCTTTGAATAGGTAATTGAAGAGCTCTGATGTTGACGGCCTTTTACATCATCCCTGAGGCAGTTAGAGCTGCAGCTGGTCACCAAAGGCATCCTAAGTGTCTCTATTTCAGGGGAGGTCCTCCCAAAGGCAGCATCAATAAAAGCTATCTAATCAGCATCTTTAGAAGTGTATTGATGCTAGACTTTGTAGGGTTATATAAATTTGAAAGCACTGGGTTCACCTAAGTTCATTGGGCTTCTTTGCTGCTGAATCTTTTTAGAAAGGTTAAAATGCTTTTCTGCATTGTAAGGAAAATAAAGTATTCAGTGACTTTCAAGTTCCCTCTTAGCACCTCAAGTCATGTTGAATTATACAAAGAGTTTCTCCAAGGGTGGCTTTCACATTACCTCCCTCAAAGTCACCTAGGGAGCTTACTAAAAATACAGATACCTATTCCCATGGTGAATAACAGACTAGAATTTTTGGAGAAGTTGCATGTTGATACGCTTGCAGAAAAACATATGCCTGTTCAAAAGTTGAGAAGCAGTATAATTCTTTTTAACCTAGTTCATTTCTTGGTAGATGTCTATATTTATCAAAGAGGAAGCCACCAAATTGGTATTTTTAATGTAAATTTGTTAATTGCTATTTTCTTTTTTTGTCTAAATTTAACTAATTATAACATTTTCTACTAATGTATAATTTATTTACAATATAATAAAACACAGTTTAAAAATACCAAGCAAAATTATAATAAAGAAGTTTCAGATATTTTGAAAATCAGAGGGTGCATATCATACATATAAACATATATAATATATACATATATGGCACGAAATAACAAAAATAATACTAAATCTGCAAACATTAAAATGATAAACCCTATAGTTTTTTGGTATTGATATAAGAGGAAAAGAGATTTCAAATCCTTTCAACAGAAACATCATAAGGAACCTGAGTATGATGGTGTATGCCCGTAATTCCCGTGACTCAGGAAACTGAGGCAGGAAGTTCTCATGTTCAAGTTCAGCTGTCACAACCTAGTGAGGCCCTAAGTAAAGTAGTGAGATGCTGTGTCAAAATAAAAAAAATTTTAAAAAGGGCTATGGATGTGGCTCAGTGGTAAAATGCCTCTGGGTTTAACCCCTAGCATAAAAAATAAATAAATAAAAAATAAATAAATAAATAATAAATAGAAAGAAATATCACAAGGAAAGTCTTTCTGAAGGACAATATGGCCATTGGCCATGATGGAGTAATTGATATTAGAGTACTTTCCCGCAGTAAACAGCTGTAACACTGCTCAAACTGAATGCAGCAATTCTTTTTAGATAATAGGTAGCAGGCAGTGCAAGACTAAAAGAAAGAGTACTTACAAGTTAATCCTATGATCACTTCACTTTCTGCCTGGGAATAATTCCAACAGAGGCTCAGAGAGCTAGGTTCCAAGTACAACATGGAGGTCTCACTGAGATGAGGAGGTAGATAGGAAAATTTGGAGCAGCAGAAGGAAATGAATTCCATGGGACCAGACAGACAAGGAGAGAGAGGGACTGCTGCCCAGCAGGAGTTTTCAAAAATCCATGTGGAAACACCCTGTGAGTCTGTGGCTGAATCTTGGGCAATATTTTTGCAGGCTGAGAGTGCTAAGTCTTAACAGATTGTACCTGCTATGGGGAGAAGGGAACAGATTAATTATACATTCAGCAGTTCTGCAGGAAAAGCAATGCTGGGTAAAGTTGGAGTTCTGGCCTCATTCAGATCCCATCAACACCCTGTTAGAATTCTTGGCATCCAAATGACACAAGAAAGGCTGAATCTTTAAGTGTAAATGTCACATGCTAGAGTAAGACCCAGTTTAGGCCTATTCTAACAAAAGCTTTAACCAAGATCTAAGAAAACATGGAAAGAAAGAATTTGGACTGAAGTCCTGCAAAATTGCAGTGACTTTGAGCATAGGTATTCTAACAAAGAGTAAAATGAGACCAAATTAGTTAAAGGTGACCAGCTAATAAAGTTCTTGCTATAATTCGAATTAGTATTATTCAGAAGAGAGTAACAAAATCCAAAGTTCCAAAGTCAAGGTATTATCTACAATGTCCAGTATTCAATAACAAAATTTGCTATGCATCAAGAAGGAAGATGTGATCAAGCATCAAGAAAAATATGGAAGATCTCCCAGATTTTTGATTTGGCAAAGCAGATAAAGCTATTATAAATATTGTCAAATATTTAAGGAGAAATATTTAATATTTAATACAAAAGGAGATTGTTTAAAAACTAAAGGAAGATATAATCTCAATGAGTTAACTGAAAGAACCTCAGCAAAGAAATACAAAATATTCCTAAAAATGGAAATTTTAGAACTAAAAATATAGTACCTGTGATAAAATATTAAAGTCATGGACTTAATGGAAGATTTGGAAATTGGAACTGAAAGAAAAAAAGTCAATGAACTCAATAAGAACCCCTTTGACTGGAGAAAAAGAATAGAGTGATCAGAGTCTCCGATCTGTGTGGGATCATTAAATGGCCCCATAGGTGTGTAATTAGAGTTTCAAAGGAGATCAGGGAGAAATTGGGGAAGAAAAACATTGAAAGAAATAATGACGGAAAAGTTTCCAAATTTGATGGGAAGTATATATTACAGAAGATTTTGTTGAGAATAAAGTTGAGCAAATGTAAAAAGAGCCAAGCTTTGGCACAGTATATTTAAATTTATGAAAACAAAAGATAAAAAAAAACCTTGAAATCAATGAGAGGGAGGGAGGGAGAAAGAGAGAGAGAGAGAGAGGTAGATAGATAGATACTAGGTCATAGAAACAAGGAACATAATTAGTGGTGGCTTTTTATGAGAAACGATGAGAAATAGCAGGCAGATGATAGTGAAATGATAATTTTTAAATGTCAAAACAATAAAAGATTCAGAATTCTATATCTATGGAAAATATTCTTTGCAAATGAAGGGGACAGCAATCATTTTTTGATTATAAAAGCTATAATAATGTATTGCCTGTAGACCTCGAAGAAATGCTAAAGGATGTCTCAGTCTGAAGCTAAATAGTACAAAATGGAAACTCATGTCTGTAGGAAGGAACACCAAGAACCAGATATGACCCTTTTTCAGTTTGATTTGCGACTATTTTGAAACTGCTGCAGACATTTGCCAACATGATAAGAGCTGACATGAAGACAAAGCTGCCCCTACTCCTTCCTACAGCGGACAGAGATAAAAATTCGAAAGAAAGAAGCTGGAGCCTTTGTGAAAGCACTTCTAAAACCCACCCTGCCACTGTGTTTTTCAGTTTTGTAAAGCAATAAATCTCCTTTTAATATAACAAATACAAAAAGAAGGACACTTCCAACTATCTTAAGTGACAGCAAAATAAAAGTACCCCTCCCCCCAAAAAAATGCCAGGTTGGACTATTTGTGATATATTACAAAATAGTTTTTAAAAATCAGTATTTATAGTATAATACCTACATATTAATAGGAAAATACACTATTTTTAATGTGGACACATTCAATATTTTTTATCCATAGTCCTAAAACTCAAAAAGGAGTTTTTAAACAAATTAGTTTGGTTGATGGCAAAACCTGTCCTGACTTGAACTAATTTGGTCGCAATCCTGACCTGCGCTGACTTAAAGCTATTTATGGTCCTTATTTATTTCACACAGTTTGAAGATGTCGCTGTTTCACTGTAGAAACAGCCCATGGTACTGTGTGTTGTTAGGGGTGTGGTCCAAGGTTCTGAAAGGCATCTTGTAGAAGCACACATTACCTTTCCTATTCAAGGACTTCTAAATCCTGAAACACGCCTGGTTTCAAATAAGGGAATGTAAACTACAATTGCTTTTCTTCCTCTTTTTCTTTTTACATTTATTTTCTACTTTTTCATAATATGTACATGCAACTTCAGCATAATAAAAAATAACAATTGAAGAAATATAGTTAAATACATCTATAGACTGAAAACAAGCTCTTGTTTTAAGAATGTGCATATAAATCATCAAAAGCCAAGTTTCTTAAACTACTAATCCAGGACACCACAATTATGTTTTCCTGACAGCAGTTACACTGCAAGGGCTACTACTTATTAGAATAGCTTCCCATGAGCTGAACACTGGGTACATGCATGACCATGCCTGGTGATGGTTCTTTTACCAGTTAGCACTCAGGAGGAGAAAAGCATTGTTCCTTAACATCCCAGTTAATGGCATTTCCTACATTGCTGCTGAATGGATATATGAATGATATCTATGTATCCCTTTCCCATGTCTTTTGCAGATGCAAATGGTATAAACTCAATAACCACTCGTGGCCTATAATCTTTCTTCTTCCTCTATAAAATACGGATATAGTATTTTCCATACATACCAAATAAAGCTGCTCAAGAACCAAAGATAGGAACCTATGTGAACTTCCTTGAAACTAAAGAAAATATAATTAATTTTACTCTGCATGATATGAAATTATATTTCCTTATTCATACTCTTCATCTCTTATGTAAATTATTCATTTACTCTTCTTCCATATGAATGCTGTATTTGGATTTATAATTTCCAAACAAAAGAAATACTTCAAAAATTATCCCCAACTGGTCTATCATCTGTCATTAAAGTTCTCTTTGTTTTCTCCCTTCCGCCTACTCTATGTCTTTTTCTCCCTTCTTCTTTTCTCTCTTTCTCTTTTTTCTTTCCTTTTTTTTTTTTTTTTTTTTTTTTTTTTTTTTTTGCTTTCAACTTTTCCTAATAGAGCGTCTACTCAAATTTAGGCAACACTGTAAACTAATTACGTGCCTAGTGCTCATGGCCTGTTTCCTCCCACAAGAACAGGAGCTCTGCATAAGGAGAGGCATTCCAATGTTCTACTCATTATTTATGTCTAGTGAATGGAACAGTTTCAGGATATATAATAGACACCCAAAATGTTTACTAAATATATAGATATATTCTATGGTTTAGGTATGAGGTGTCCCCCAAAAGCTCATGTGTGAGACAATGCAAGAGAGTTTAGAGGTGAAATAATTGGGTTATGAGAGCCTTAACCTAATCTGTACATTAATCCACTGATGGGGATTAACTGGGTGGTAACTATAGGCAGGTGGGATATGACTGGAGGAGATAGGTTACTAGAGCATGTCTTTGGGGTGTATTTTTTTCTTGGTAAGTGGAGCTCTCTCTCTGCTTCTTGGTGCCATTTCCTGAGCCACTTTCCTCTGCTACACTCTTCTGCCATGATTTTCTGCCACACCTTGGGTCCAGAGCAATGGAGTGGGACATTTATGGACTGAGACCACTGAAGCTGTGAGCCTCAAAATACTGTATTTCTTGAGCTCCAAAAAACTGTGAGCCTACTCCAAAGTTGTTCATGTCAGGTCTTCTGGTCACAGCAGTGAAAAAGTTGACTAATTGAACAACATATATGATATGTCTTTAGGCACCCATTAAATTCACACTAATTACTGGATAGTACACTCAGGGTTTTACAGACATTATCTCATTTATCCTTTTAAAATAGCCCATAAAATAGGTGTAAATAGGGAAATGAGGCTTGGAGATGTTTGTTCAAGGTCGTGTAGCTGATAAATGATAAAGGTCAGGATTCTAGTCAAGGGCCTTTGAATACCAAAATGTTCCCTATTTTGCCCTACAGTTTACCAAAGAATAATATTAAAAACCATCCTAACAGCTTATTCTGTATTTAACATGGTTTTCGAGAAATCCCAACCAAAATTAGAAATGGTCATTATGAAGAAAATCTCTGAAAATTTTAATTACATACTAAACTGCCACAGGTTGACCTAGAATTCTACAGGTAAACACACACAAACTTACAACCATTACTGCTGTGGAAAGTTTCAGTTCTACATTTAGGTCAGTTAAGTGAAAAGTAGACTTCTGAGACAAAGTTGCAAAAAGAATCTGGAGACCAATAACTTTATTAAACTAGTAATTAGATAATGAAGAGTGACTGAATTATGTTTTGATTTAATTGAGTTATAACCGAAAAATGTGGGGAGGAGAAAAATTTTCTCCTTTTAAAACTTGAGCTTATATTTTTATTTAACTGTGGTGTCTATTCTCACTGAAATATCAGCTTATTTTAATATGTCAAAGTGCTTAATAAGTGTAAAATTAGTATATTTGTGTATTCTGGTTCTAGAAACATTTTATCTCTGAGGATTAAGAAAAACATTATAGTATTGTATCACCTCAAGTCATAATCCATCACCTTATGGGTTATTATAATTATTTCCTGCTGATATAGCTAAAGAATTCTCAAATAGAGCCTAAGCAATCACTAAAATTTATGTCTCAGGATATCATGAATTACTAAAAGCCACATAGCTCACATGTCAGGATTCCGTACTGCACTGCCTCAAGAACTGCTTTTATTTAGATTCCCATTTTAAACCAATTGACTTATCCTGAATAATGCAGGTAGACTCTGCAAGACTTTCCTGATCCTACACAGCTACTACAACTAAATTTCCAAACACATAAAACTGGGATAACCCTATTTAATTCTTCATTATTTGGGGAAAGAATTGCTCATCTGAGATTAGTGAATTATATGATCACTGATTAATCTATTTCCCTGAACCATTTTTATCATAAAACAGGCCTCTCTGCATTAGTTTTCAAAGTTTTGATCCCATGCATAAATTGTCCTGGAACATCTATGTGTCTGGGTGTCCAGGTAAAGAGGATTTAGACTCTGGCTATCTCCCAATCCACCCTTTACTAGACCTTGTTAACCCCTTCTGGTTTCTGTCTATTCACATCTCTGTTTCCATGTGGAGTGGAAATTCTCAGTGTTTCTAGTGTGTCAGAGGACAGGATAATGAGGAAAAGTAGTGTGTTACAAGAACACTCAGATACAATCATGCCAAGACAGATGATCTTGACAGCTGCTTCTTACTGCCTGCTACTATCTTTTCTCAAGGTCACTATGAAGTTAATTCTTTTTATTCTTCAACTGTTTTCATGATCACTCCTCCATCTTTATGGAAAATACTCTTAATTTTCCCACCCTTAACTGAGCTCTCAGAGTTAAATCCATATCTTCCTAGCCTCCTAGAGTGTCCTCAGCATTGTCAGGGGTTTCAGGCATCACCTACATTGTGTCTCCGATCTCTAGCACCTTCTCTGCTGAAGAGTGTCTGCAATGACACCCTCTTTCACTTATCTATCTGGATAGTTCAACAAATCTGCAACCCAACGTGAGACAGACTAGGGCTTTAATTTAATTACTTATTTTTCAATAGCTTCACAGTCCCAAGCAGACAATTTAATCTTTCAAAGCCTTAGTTTATACAACTGTAAAATAGGGATAATAATTTTATATCACTGGGTTGTTAGGAGGTTTTAATGATGGATTTTAGGTGATCAGTTGTCTTTGATGCACAATAGGTCAAAGGAAAGAAGAATAGGTGTGTCATTCAAACAGGAATTCATTACTTTCCAAATCTACTTGCTGATTTTCTATTACCTTGATCAGTCAATGACACTTATTTCTGCCTATATGCATAACTAGACATTCACAAATCAAGCCACAGGTGAATATGCTATCATCTGGTACTTTTCTCCTGCTAAATACTTCTTGAATCAGAAAATCCTCTCAACCTTCTGTCCCATCTCCAGTCATAGGACTCATCATTTCATGCCTACGACAAACAAAAGTTTTATTTCTCTTTTCTGTCTTTAATATATATTCCACACCATTGCCAAAGTGGTTTAATCTAAAATGTGAGTGGGCAGTGGCTCTCATACTCTAAAGTGACCTGCAAGGAGTCACATCCTGGTATAACTCCATGTGGCTTGCTTCCAACAATAGGAAATTTCAAAGGTAGGCAGGTGCAGTGGCTCATGCCCATAATCCCAGAGCTCAGGAGGTTAAGACAGGAAGATCACAAGTTCAAGGTCAGCCTCAACAACTTAGCAAGGCCCTATGTAACGTAGTGAGACCCTGTCTCAAAAGAAAAAAAAAAAGGGAAAAAAAAGGATTGGGGATATGACTCAGTGGCTAGGCACTTCTGGTTCAATTCCAGGTACCAAAAAAAAAAGGCAAGATGATAGTATGTCGATACCACAATTATGCTACATTATGTGAGACCCCATTTCAACATATTAAAGGGAGAAACTCTGCCAGCCTTGAAGAAGCAGTCAGTTTTGAATAGCCAATGAAGAGATCCATGTGGAACGGAACTGTGGGTGTTCTTATAGGAGCCAAGGGTCTCATTTCTGTGACAGCAAGAAATTGAATTTTGCCAAAAACCATGTGGGTTTGGAGGAGGACGTTGAACTCCAAAAAGGAATGCAGCCTGGCCTATACTGACTACAACCTGTGAGATTCTGAACAGAGGCCAGCTTAGCCACATCTGTGGAGACTGGGATATGACAAAGTTGTGTGGTTGAATGCCAATAATAATGTGGCAATTTGTTATGCAGTAATAGAAAACTATCAAAAATGTATTGGGCAGCTACTCCAATGCTCAAGAGATACTTATTGAATTGGATTGACTTATCTCCTTTATTGGGCTGCAAGATTCACACAGGAAAGTGATATTGCTGTTTTTCTTTATAGTTAATAATCCCTGGTATCCAATAGGCTCTATAAACTCTAGTGAAAAAAAATAAATGGCAGAGTTGTGGTATATGACCATCATATTCCATACTAATTGAGAAAGAGATAAAAGACATGTCATCATTTTACACTAATCAGTAAAGGCTTTCACTAGAGTTTTAAAACAAGAATTCATTAATATTTATTTTAAAAATTCTTTAGAAAAACATCAATCAAGCTAGAATTCAAAAGCTAGTTATATCAATTTTATGTCGTGGCCATAAACAAATTATCATCAATTTTGTGTCTTCAAAGAATGCAAATTTGTTATCTTGGAATTCTGGGGACTAGAAGTCCAACACAGATCTCACTACTAACATCAAAGTTTTGAGAGGTTGCACACTATTCTGGATGTTCTAAGGAGAACTTATGTCTTGTATTTTCCAGCTTCAAGTGACTACCTACTTTCCTTGATATATAATTCCTTTCCTCTACCTCCAAGTCCAGCAAAGTCACATTCTCTAACACATTTTCCACTGTCACATCTTCTTTGGTTGTAAAAAGTCATGTGATTAGACTGCATATGCAGACAATTCCCTGAAATCTATCTCAAGGTCAATACCTTAAACGAACCTGCAAACCCCTTTTGCCAAGTAAGGTAACATGTCCACAAGTTCAGAAAATTAAGAGGTAGGAAAAAAAAATGGGAGAGGGGGTCATTATTCTGCTACCATTATTGGTAGAGGGGGTCATTATTCTGTCATTTTTCTCATTAATGAATGAGAAAAATAAGCATACAACTAAAAAAGGTAAAATGCATATGATTCTAATGCCACAGACTAAACTCAGAAACTCCAGTTTCTTTTTGTTCCAATTTACACACTTCACATTCTAAAATGAAATATTTCCTTCCATTTCCTAGAATTTGAACCCTTTCCAGTCCAATAAAAAATTTTTTTAAAAGCTGGCTTTCCACACAAACCACCAGTACAACTGACAGCTACAGACCTCCTACAGGCAGTCACAGAGAAGGCCTGGCCTGGCTGTGCAGGAGGCTGAGTTCTTGTTAGGGACAAAGGCTGCCAAGTCGGCCTAGTCAGCCTAGGGAAACTTGGCAGCACATCAAGACCAAAAACATAGTGTGGCTATTTATCCTTGACACGCAGACAATAGACTTCATAAATGAGTGTCTTCAGGCTAGAAAATTTTCTTACATTCATGTGAGCACAGGGTTAAATACAGGCGACACACAGGGAAGAGATTTCACTGCAGTTGTCCTGAAGTCATCTAGAGAAATATGTGATTGCATAGTAAATAAGCCAATGTCACAGAGCATATCTTTGCATCTCTCCTGCTGAGAGGCACTATGTCCTTGCAGGATCTTCTGAAATCCTCCAAATCTATCAGTCAACTCTGTAGAATCCATTTCAATTAAATAAACAGAAGCATGACAAAGGGTTTTATGTGTGTTTTGGTGAATGTATAAGACATTTTGGATACAGATTTAAGCCTCTTTTTAGGACAAATTTTGAATGTGCAAAAATTTAGTGATTCATCTGTTTTAGTTAACTTTTCCACTGCTGTGACCAAAAAACTCAATGAGAACAATTGGAGGAGGACAAATTTATTGGGGGGCTTGTCATTTCAGAGGTCTCAACTCTATAGACCAATGGCTCCATTACTTGGGGCTCAAGATGAGGCAGAACATCATGCAGAAGGGTGTGGAGGAGGACAGTAACTGGGAAGATGGCACCAAAAAGGAGAGAGAGAGCTTTTCTCAGCACAAAAAATATAAACCCCAAATTCATGCCCCCAATGACTCACCTCCTCCAGTCACAGCCTACCTGCTTTCAGTTACCACTCTAGTGTGTTTCAAAGCAAAGTTTGTCCAAATCTTCCCTTTCACCTTAAAAAAATGCAGTTTGTTAATGTGTAAGACTTGGGGATAACATGTGGATGAAGGTGAATGGCATCACTCAAACTAAGGAATGCCAACACAAATGCTGTGTGTCACCACATCAGAAGAATATCTTGAGATAGGTGGTAAACAGCTTATTCTTAGTAAAATGAGAAACACGAATGAAGTTAACTTCATTAATGGAAAAGTCTGTAAAACAGTGATAGCAAGTGAGGTAGAATATGAAGAGGATAAATGCTTAAACTGTAAAGCTGGACTGATTTATATTCCAGCTGTATCATGTATCAAATATCTATGTGACTTTAACTTTTCTGAGATTCCATCAGAACCCAGTGGAAGATAGTGGGTACAAATCATTCACTCATTCATTCAAATTATTCTTATTCAATGATGTACTGCTCTAGGTACTGTCTTATAGAACTAAATATAACTACCAGTACCACCCACCCCTCACCCCAGCCCACTCCATGGATTTCACATTCTTAACAGTTCTTCATAGAGTTTATAAGGGTTGGAAGAGATCATTCTTATACCTCCAAAAGTTAGCATCATTATAATACTAAAAAAAAATGTTCAGAAGCTTGAAAAAGCATACTTTTTTGACATTATCAGAATACTAAAAATTTAAGTGGGTAATCTGAGAAGTGTAGCAATACTAAAATTTATGAAACAATTATGTGAGATTTTACTATACTTGAAAGAAAATATCTCTGAGAGTAGCTTAAAGGAAAATGATTTTGTTTTTTGAAATAATTTTTCAGCACTCAGATAAATTGACTTTTATTCTCTGATAGTTTTTTAAAATTTTTTATTTGTTCTAATTAGTTGTACATGACAGTAGAATGCATTTATACATTTGGATATATCATACATAAATGGAGTGCAATTTCTCATTTTTCTGATTGAACATGTTGTAGGACCACATCAGTTAAGGTCAAATTTAAATGAGAACATTTGTTCCTGGACTAGCTGCACTCTATAGGCTCTCCTTCTCCTTCTTTCTTCTTTTTAAAATATATCCCTCTTTGTTACTCTTCTCCATGATCGAGCAATCCTGACACCATGATTTATCTTTTTTTTTTTTCTGTCAATTCAGCATCATTTCGCTCTGTTCCACTAGTATTGCCAGCTGTGAAAGTCCTCGCAGAATCCATGGTAAACTCAGAAGTTTTAGATTCTGCTTTGGGAAGCACTGACCCTCAATGTTATTAAAAACCAGTGACTTTAAAAGAGATTTGCTTCTTACTCCTAAGTGAAGGGGCAATCTAGACATCATCCTCAGACTGCTTCCAACTGACAATACATATACATGTATGTATATGTATATAAAATTTTATATATATAAATAAAGTATATATTATATTTATATAAAAAATATATATTATATATATAAATTATATACATATATATATATATAATTCTTTTTCCTGAACTCAAATGAACTACTCTAGCTATCAAATTTTGCATGGAGCATCTTAGGGAGTTCTTTACAAATCAGAATTCTTGGCTCTGCAGTTCATTAAGTGTGCCATTTTAAGAGCTGCACTACCAGAACCACAAGTTACTAGGAAGCTAGTTATCCTCTAATGCTGCAAGGCAAGCTTTTTAAAGCTTTAGTCACATATGTGGCACACACTTCAAAACTCAACACTTTCAAAAGGCTTACTGAAGCCAGTGTTCCAACTTAATCCTCACCCAGTTAAACGGAAGTTAATAAGAAGTTTGAAACAGTGTATACAATATAAGAATTTTGGCAGAATACCACATATGCTGACCCTATGTTAAAAAAATCATAATGATACTAAATCATCCTAAAACTTTAACACTCATTCACAAGAGTACTTTCACTCTTTCATCAAAGGCTACGTGTCATTCTGATTCATATATAATGCTAAAAATATAAATTTGACAAAACATGTCTGAACCTGACCCAGACACTTAAATATTTTCATAACTCCAGAAGCAAAAGGAAAATGGGCAAAAACCTCTTGACAGTGCAATACTGTCTGCTCTGAACAAATAGCCTGGATGTTAAGTGGCAAAATTAAAATAGAAATGCTAATCCTATGAGAGCTCTTGCCTGCTGCTTTTTAGCCCTTCCTAAAGATAAAAAAGAAAAAGAATAAAGAAAGGCAGAGAGAAAGAAAGGGAAAAAAGAAACTTAACAAATACTACAAAATAAAACAAAGCACTGATTTTAAAAAATATATATTTCAAGTTGTGATTTTCTTGGAGTAGTGGCAGGAATGAGTGGGAAAATAAGTATATTTAGCTTCTGATTTAAGTTTTAATAAAATGTTAAAGTTTTTTTTAATTCAAGATAAAACAACAAATGTTTACTTTGGGCAACAAATTCCTATGTTACCTCTACATATTAGAAAATAGCTTAAGAAAGTTAATTTTCCTAAAATATTACAACTATCAACCAAAACAGAAGTCAGTAAACTTTTTCTGTACGAAGTCAAGTAGTGTATATTTTAGCCTTTGTTGGCTAATGGTCTCTTGTGGCAACTACCTAATTCTGCTATGGTAGCACAAAAGCAGTCCCAGATATTATGTAAATGAATGGGCAAGGACATTCATAAGAGGGAAGGAACAAAGCTCCCTCCCTTTCTTCCGCCCCCCTCATTTATTTATTTTGCTTGGCATCTGGGAGCACATATAAAACAATCTGAGACAGTCAGATGAGAGTGTCAATCCAGGTTACCAGCATCTCAAACTCAGCCACAGTTATACACTGTAATGGTAATGAGCAAACTGTAACATTTACCAGGCATTGAGCCAACACAACTACCATGGAGATTCTGTGAGCTTCAAAATCATTCATAATATTCATATTGCATACAATTACTTTATATCCTACTTACATTCCAATGAACTGTCACACTAGTTTTTTCCTGCAGCATCTTCCTTGACTACTGATGCTTTCACCAAATTCCTCTGACTGGCTCATGATGGTATGGAAGGGATGTCAAGAATAGAAGCTTCCCTCATTGTGGCCATTTTGGGGTATCACTATTTATTTGTAACAGCTGGAGGGCTCTCATGTACTTGGGAATTTGGCAACACCCAAGAAATGTTTTACTTTTCCATTTAAATACATAAAGCTAAGAAATCCTGGGACAATGACCTGTGATTCTCCCAAAAGTCATTTCTGAAAAGATGAAAATTTTCTCGTTTAGTGACAGACAAGGACAGAGAATTCTTTTTGGAAGAAATATCACCAAAAAAACAAGAACTATTTGGGCAGCAAATATTTTATATCAATGTATTTGGTAATAAAGATTAACTGAAATCACTGTTTTAAAATTAGAGTGCAGTCTGACATGACAACGTGGAAAAGAATCAATGGTTAAGTGAGTTACCCTCTCTCAGAAAGACGCTGTTGGCAAAGGCACTGTCATGGCACGCACTTTCCTATTAGAATTCCCAAGACGCTCATGAGGCTTTGCAAGCAATCATTAGTATGGTTTCCCACTACAATTGAAAACATATGCCTAAATACTGTTTTTGAAAATGACACAAGTGTTTAAATACCAACATAAAAAGTCTATGTAAAGGTGCCAGAAACTTATGTGGTAAGAAAAGCCAAAGAATTTGTGCAAAAGCATATTTCTTACTGTCTTCTATTTGAATAAACATTGCTAAAGATTTAAAGGGCTTCAAAATTTCATCCATGAAATCTACATGTTTTATGTAGATTTTCATGAAAAAAAGTAATCCAACTGTGGCATCAAAGTTCACCTTTAAAACAGGCTTCAAAAGAGAAATAAGAAAACCATCTTATTTTCTAGGTAATACAAAACATTAGGGAGAAGTGAGATGCAATTACCACTTTGCTTCAGGAAAGAAAATACGTTTTATAAAGGCAAACTCCATATAGGATGAACTGAGCTGAGTCTTAAAGCAATTCTTTATAGTCAATTACATGGCACCTACGTTTTTTGGAGAATGTAGCTTATATGCAAGTAAAGATTAGCTTTCATGGGCATTCATGAATTTATCATATAACATAGGTAACAATGAACCTAGTCATGATTTCTGTTTTATCTTGACAAATATTTATTGAATTAACCAGGCTCATTGATATGCCTAGAGAGAAATTATATACCAAGGAGAGAAACTTGAGAGGAATGTACAGTTGTGAATACCAAAATGGGAGATTGAATTAAATGCAGGTTAGAAAGTCTTAGAAGATAAATTGAGTTTGAAGCATGATGTCTGAAATGTTAATGGGTCACACAATGTGTGTTATCTACCAGTAAATTGTAAATTCAAATGATGAGCTTAGAAAATGGCAAGGACTAATGACACACATTTTGGATTTATTTGCATGGAATAGCTAATTGAAGTTAAATGAATAAATGAGATGGCCAAGGAATATATAAAAAGAAGAGGACCATGGACAGAACTTCTGGGCATACACACACACATAAGCAGGAGGAAGCCAGCTAATGAAGAAGGAGCAGCCAGGGAATTCAAGACGTACGTAATACATGGCAATTAAGCAATAGGCGAAGAGAGATTCTATGATGCCAAACAATACAAAAAGGTGAGAGATATCACATTGGTTAGAAGACTGCATTTTTTTAATCATGAAAATATTCAAAACCCAAAATCAGCAAAATCAGGTAGAGGTGGCAGTAGATGAGATGTATATCTCTTGTTATATCATGGTACAAGGTTCCTAAGCCAAGGTTCAATGTAGGATAAAATGGAAGAATAAAATGATTAAGGATTTAGTTGGTAACAAATGTCCTGTAGATGGCAGGATAGCAGGAATAAAACTTGAGAGTAGAGCAAGGCGTTGTTAATCTGGGGAGTAGGGATTTTTCCTTAGCTGTTGAGCAAGCAAAGAGGGGACCAGTGAAAACTGAGGTATGCTTAAGCGTGGGAGAGGATACTAAAACCCATTTTAGAAGATGCTCAGTTTCTGAAATTTCAGTCTGAAACTATGTGAGGATGAAAGGCTCAGCTATGGGGTTTTAAGTATAAGAATAAAAAGTGATAGAAAAAGGACATAACAAGCAAAGCACATCTTGAAAATTTTATTTATTCAAGAAAAAGTAACCACATTTTAAAATTGAAGTTGGAGTCTAGTTCATCCTTTTCTTTTGGTATTAGGGATTGAACCCAGGGGTGCTTTACCACTGAGCTAAGGCCCCAGTCCTTCTTTTTATTTTTTTATTTTGAGACAAGGTCTTGCTAAGTTGTTTAGGGTCTTGGTAAGCTGCTGAAGTTGGCTTTGAATTTGTAACCCTCCTGCCTCAGCCTCCCTGTGGGATTATACATGTGTGCCACTGTACCTGGCTAATTCATTTTTAAATTCAGAATGTATCTTCCATCACTGCTATAGTTTTTTAAATAATTTTTAAATTGTCGGTGGACCTTATTTTATTTATTTATTCATATGTGGTGCTAAGGGTTGAACCCAGGGGCTTACACATACCAAGCAAGGGCTCTACACTGAGCTACAAACCCAGCCCCATCATCACTGCTATATTTTATAATGATTTTTACAGTTAGATTTTATATCTATTTCCTATATTAGAAGAGAACTAGCATATTTCTTGGGGTAGTTCTGATATTACAATAAGACAGACAATGAGATTCTATCCTTGCCTAAAACACAGATAGGAATGTGTGAAATTCTGCCATTGTGACAACATGGATGAATTTAAAAGACAATGTTAAATGAAGTAAGCCAGGCATAAAAATATATTTGACGGCAAACTGAGATTATTTCTTTTGTATAGTGGTTCTCAAACTTTAGGGTCCATCAGAATTACCAGAAGGGTTTGTTAAAATGCAAATGGCTGAGTCTCAGAATTCCTGAGATGGGGCTTGAAAATTTGTATTTCTAAAAAGTCCTCATTTATAATGATTTTTCTGGTGTGAGGATCATACTTTGAAAACCACAGTTTTAAAACATTTACCGCTCATTGTATATATCATGTTAAATCTATAAACAACAGTACTTTCACTCAACTTCTATTAATTTAACAAATTAGAATTTGTGTATGTATTAAAATCACAATACTAATATTTTCAAAAACCCTGAGTAAAATTTGTTTCCAAATATTGTATAAAACATGCTATGTATCATCATTAGTACCCTTAGAAAATGGCCCCAGGTACTGATTAAGAAGTTACAGAGTTTGCTTTACTTCAGGGAAATACTTAGCCACACCTAAAATTTCTTCCTGCCCTAATCCAGCTCATTTCTTCTACATTTCACCCTTAGGTTGCCAGGAATATTCTAGATGCTCTACAAATTAACTCATTGGTTCCTCACAACTGTCTAAGGTACTTTATTTTATTAGCTCCATTTACAGATGTGGAAATGGAGGCATAGAGAGATTAAAGACCCCACTAAAGCCAGACAGAAGTAAGCATTGGAGTCTTCCTAGTTTCAGTATCATGGTACTAACTGTGGCCTCTATTATCACACACTTCGTGAAGTATGGTTTGAGCTCCAACACTTACCAGTTCCAAGAAACAGGACATGGTATCTACCATCTGCAGCATTCACTCGATCCACAGCGATCTTTGTGTACTTGTAGTCAGTGCCTATGCGGACAATCAAAGGCCGCCTGTGGATTGGGTAGATGGAATTGTACATGAGAGGATGGTTCCGAATAAAAGTGACAACGTCATCTGGGAACTCCTTGGTGCTTCGCATGTTGGGTGTAAACGCTCCTCCTGGGCACTGAAACAGAACAAAACAAAATATATATAAAAAGAACCTAGTTAATAAAAATGGTTACTTGGTTTTAGTAATAACTGAAACCCCTCCTTTTCAAAACACTTAAAGCTCCAGTTGTTTTAAGTGCATTTGCTATTCATTGAGAAAATAAATATGTGTGCGTGTGTGTAGACATATAAATATCTGCAGAAAATTAGCATACAGTGTGTTCAATTGGACCACTGAATGAGGCTAAGTCCACATATCCTACTCTATTTGTTTTCAGAGAAGAGCTGCTGCCATAATTTTTCTCTTCTTATCCATCACTTTTCTGATGCTTATTTTCTTCTTGATACTATCATAATATATTTTTAAAAAATGTGGACACAATCTAATGCTGCTGTTGGTAATATCAATTAGATGGCCACTATCAAAGTCAATCAGAATTCACATGTAAGAGTTTTAGTCTATCTGACCTCCCCTTCTTAGAGAAGGGAATCTCAGAAGTTGGAATTTGGAAGGGGTTAACAATGCCCATCCCTTGCACTCTCTATCAGTATATAACTCAAGAAGAACTGGAAAGAACTGTTGGACATAGACAGTGACCACGCAATTTGGACAACTTCAGTGGAGATAGTACTTTCACAGATTTTTTAATTTTTTAATTTATTTATTTTTATTCTTTCTGTATGTGTGCATGCACACATGTGAATTCTTGCTATGCTGATTGGTTCAGAAGCATATATACAAAGATTTATTTGTTTATTTTCTCTAATTTTTAGCATTTTAATGTAATTATTTCGGACTAGCCTTGTCTTTTGAGGGTTTGGGTTTTTGGATTTTGTATTTTGGTTTGGTTTTGTGTTATTTTCATTTGATATTTCTCATTTCTCTTTCTCTCTTCTCTTCTCTGGCTAATGCTCAAATACTATTATTCTCCCAGTACTTTCTTCTGTTTTTCCCCTTCTTCTGTATAAACATCATGTGCTACATCTCTTTTGCATTCTCTGTTCAATTTTTGAAATTGTAAATACTTTTCTAACTTCTTAACACATTTTATTTTCCCCTAACTATATTTTTATCATCTTTTAGAACTGACTTATCTAATTCTTGCCCCCACCATTAATGCTGATGGCAATCACTACTTCTATGGATGATATACTTGACATCTGCTGTTTGCTTTAAAGCCAAATCTAGTTCATGGTGATTGTTTTTACTGTTGAAAACTGCTAAACCCACCATTTCTGTTTTTTGATGGTAATTAATGTTGAGCACATGATAGTAGAAACTAGGTATTTACTTTAATTATGTGTATTGTTTGCAATGGTCATTACTGTTATTTATTTCACCCCATTCCTTGTGTTGGGAACCTATATGGACACTAAAAATTCATAGTTAGAGACTGTTGCTGAACTAAACCCTACCCAAAGATACTGCACCTTACTCTGCACATAAATTAATAGCACTCAACCTTCAGCTATACCTTAATACAAAGAATAGAAGAGACAAAAACAAAAACTAACAATTAGACTAATTCCCACCCCCATTCAAGTTAAGGTGATCATTAATATACTAGACAACATAGTAGGCACCTGCTATCAAAAAAGAAGAAGAAGAAGAAGAAGAAGAAGAAGAAGAAGAAGGAGGAGGAGGAGGAGGAGGAGGAGGAGGAGGAGGAGGAGGAGGAGAAGAAGAAGAAGGAGAAATTCAGATTGAATGTGGGAAATTGGATGTGCAAATAAAATTCTCCTTTAGAAAAGACTCTAGTCATACCCATTTCAATTAGAATAAAGTCCCAATAGCTTAAATGGCCTACAAGCCCCTACATGACCTGGTCTGGGCCTGCTACCCCTGTTGTAGTTCTTGCTGTCCCTGAACTTCCAGCATGACTCCCCTCCAGGATCGTGGCTCCTTCTGTTCCCCATCTGGCACATCTTTCTCTAGCCTGCTCCACAGCTTTCTCTGTGACCTCATTTAGTTCTCAGTCCAAAAGTTGCTTCCTTTAAGGTGATGACATAAAAACAGCTCCTCCACTCCATCTCCACTCTCTATCTCCTTAGCCTATTTTTCTTCAAGCCCTTTTCAGTACATTATATATTAACTGCTTATATCTTTATTGTCCATTTCTCTCTCTCTACAACATAAGCTGTGTGTTGAGAGCAACTGGATCTATTTTGTTCATTGCCATCAGACCAATAAGAATAGTGGTAACAACAGATATTTGACCAAGAGTAGTTGAGTGAGCGGATTCATTGTATCTAACCTGCAATTTTGGTACAGGGGCAGCATGCAACAGATTTTCAACTCTGGCCAGGAGAGGAGAGATTCAGAGCATCGATTTCAAAGGGGCAGACAGAAAGCAGTAATGAGAGCTAAAAACAGACTGCTGGACAGCTTCGGCAGTCCTGGAAAGGAACCCTGACAAGGGCTTCTGAGGAGAAGCTTCCTAAATGTAACAGCACCTAAGGCCAAACTTAAGAGTAGTATGGGAGCTGCTGAAGCTTGAAACTTAAACTCCCTCCTAATTAGGAGCTGACTGTTAAGTTGTATGAGCATTGCTGTTTAATATAATATTTTAACGTACATAAACATTTTTTACCTGACCATATTAAATACTTGACAGTATCTCTGCCTACAGAAACAAAAACATTTGGCATACTTTTCTTGAAATGCATAGCACTCCTGTTGCAGTTTTTACTTACCTTCATAGAGGTTTGGAGTAAAAGGGGAGTGAAAAAGCAAACTTCTTGATCAATAGCAATGGACACATCGGTATTAAACTGCAGGATATAATGGGGGCTGTTACCAACTGGAAAGTTACACCTTAGTCCAAGGTGGCGATTAGGGTCCCTTATGTCCACCTATTATTCCTATGCAGGAACATAAGACTTGTGCTGCCAGGTTTCACCAGAAGATAGAAATGTAGAATTTTGTGTGAAATTTACTAAATCTTTAATTGTTGACTCAGTTAAAAAGTAAAACAACTTTGGGGTCCAAACAAAATATGGCAACCTCTTGGTTGAACCCTTGCAATAGTTATCCAACAGCATTCGTGATTTTGGGTCAGTGTTGCCACACAGACTTGCATTTTCAAATATATCATCAGATTACTAGTATGATCTCACTTCATTTAGACAGAATCAGCATGATACAATTTTCAGACTAACTTGACTCGTTAGAATTACTGGAACTTTTTTTAGGACCAGTAAATATAGTTCTCTTCTTTGACAAAAAGCCCAGGGAGCAATTAAAGGCTTAACTAAGAAGAGATAATGACACAAATAATAATACTAAGCCTCATGTTCCTTATTCCATTTTCTGGAGTTCATATATTTTTCTCAAGGAAAAACATTATATTTAAATATACATATTTATAAATTCCCCTAAATGAAGGGCAAAATGAGGACAAAGAATCTAATAAGAGGTTGTTCTAAGCTGGTACATGTACTCCATAATTCTGTAAAGGATGGAATTGTGGGTGTCTTCTACCCTCATTCTTCACACCAAGTGGAAAAAGGGAAATACATTGCTCACTGAATGAAAAATATGGAAAGAACAATGCATGGGCAATTTAAGCAGTTCCAGACCTTCATAAAACACCACTAATTATGGCTTGCTAGGCTGAGACATCTCCTTAAATATTTGCAAGCATTCTCATTTGCAAGTTCCAGAAAAATCCAAAGTTAGCCTATATTACTACGCAAGTTTGATCATTTCCAGTTAGTACAGATCAGTGTATGAAGAGCATATTAAATTATTGTACCTAGTTTCTGCCCTTTACTCAGAGATAATTGAAATTCAGATGCAAATTATGTTAAGGTGGCTTAAAACCACAGTTATAAAATAAGGTAACCTAATTCAAATCACAGCAGTGACTCTGCATTCGTTCAATTACCTCCCCCCCATTTGAGACTTTTGTTGTAGATTCACAGTGAACTTCTCCCTTAGGAACAAAAGTCTCCTACCATGAGTTTATTTTTAAATTTACAAAAGAATTATTTTTGATAGCTATTATTTCTTCCATTAACTCATGCATAAACTTTGCAGATAAGATGTAAAATGATGAATATAAATGGCAATAAGAAGAAAAATAGATTACCCATTATGGATCCTATCTGCCTGGTGAGTTGGCTCAGTTTAACAGTCCCAGGTACAAATCAGATGTTATAAAATTTTCCCCTTCTTGTGATAAAGTAAAGCACATGTGTTGAAACCTCCAGTTAATGTAACATCCACAGGCGATCATAAAATAAAACCCCTTGTCATTAATTAGGCTGGTGTCTCATTCTTCAGAAGGTTAATATTACTCTGCAAATAGCCATTAAACAATTTTGGTTAAACTTTTCCTTTAAGTGTTTGCTTTTCTTTGGTCCTTCTATCTTTCTGTTTGTCAGCAGTGATAGGCACCACTTTTCTGAGTAAAGACATTTTAAGTGTTGCTAAAGTGTAAGATGAAATACTAGGAATATTTGTGTTAAGGAAATATCAACTAACTTTTTTCCTATACTCCTGTGCCTTCTGATTCTTCACAATGTTTTCCTAATCCTCATATCTACTATAAAAGTTATCAGATAAAATAGTTACATATTAACAAACATCTGCATAGTCAATTTTTGTACATCTCCTATTGAAAAATGTATTTGGAGCTGGGAGCAATAGCACCCATCTCTAATTCCAGTGGCTCAGGAGGCTGCGACAGAAGGAAATGATTTCAAAGACAGCCACAGCAACGGTGAGGTGCTAAGAAACTCAGTTGAGACCCTGTGTCTAAATCAAATACAAAATAGGGCTGGGGATGTGTTCAGTGGTTGAGTGCCCCTGAGTTCAATCCCTGATACTGCCCCTGCCCCCCCAAAAAATATTTGGATGCATTCAGTAGGTAACATAAGACTAAGAAATTGCTACTGCTTTCTAGACAAATTCTCTAGAAAGGAAGATGGACATATTCAAAGCAAAACAACAACTAAGAAATAGAGTAATAATATGAGATAAATACAAAATAAATAACAGAGCTTAGTCCAGGATCAATTGTTATATATACTTAAGAGCCAATATTTTTTAAATGAACTTGGAACAGTGGAGAACTTCGGACTGCCAGGATCAGTGCAGAAGCTTAGAGATGAGAAAACAAAGGTTGAAGTATTTAGGGAACTGTATGGAATTCCTGGGGCACTCAAGCAGATGGTTCTGCTACACTTTTAAATACATATTAAAATTGAACACTTTTATTGGGTTCTGCTTTAACAGGATATGTAGTATATACAAAAACTATCTTCTGCAGAAGGTTTATACACGTTGCAACAGAATAAAGTGATATGTAAGCTGGGCCAGGGAGAGAGCCTGCAGTCTTTGGCTGCCCTTTGCAACATACCAAAGGTGTCTTGTTTCTTCCACAAACTTGAATTACTTATGGAAAAACATTGTGACACAATTGGCAGGCTTCCTCCTACTGACTTGATCTTGCTGGTTGGGCTGTTGCTAACACCACTATCAGCTCTGCTTTAAAAGAAGCACCTACGGGGAGCATTAGAATGAGGGTATAGGATTTCTGCCAGTGTCATTTCTCTAAGAACATAGTCATATATTTATGGCGTTGACCCAGCAACCAGACTACTGTATAGGGAAATAAAGTACCATGATCACCGTCTACTGTTCACTGGGAGGACTTCAGAGGCAACATTCTTAACCCAAGAGGAGAGGGAATGCTTGGGGCACTTGGCTGCAGGTCCTCTGGCCACATGAGCAGGAAGCCCAGGGAAGAGACTGACACTGGCCGCTCTGAGTCAGAGTTGACTTCATGATGTTTTGCTCTGCGAAGGGTGGAGGGAACAAGTCTTGAGGGAAGGATGCTTTTCCAGGAGGAATGCCAGAGGTCACTCCTCCACCCTCCCTTTTTTATTCCCTCAGGATCACTCATCTGACAATTTTTTGATTTAAAGGAGCTGTTCTGGTCTCAACACCAGATGTAAGAAACCACATTATAGAAATATGTCTTGCATACTGACTACTCCCTTTTTCATGGCGTCTGTTCCAGATGTGTGTCACTAAGTCCTGGCTTATTCCACACTACTTTAGAATGGAGAAGAGCTTAAGAGTGAGAGTGAGAGAGAGAGAGAGAGAGAGAGAGAGAGAGAAAGCAGAGTGTTAGCAGAATTTTCTAATTTAGCACTGGTTTATTTTGTTTTACTAAAAAGGGCTGATCTATTCACACATTATGTAGAATACTTGCTTCCAGACAAGAGTGGTTTTCTCATTATGAATATCAGAGAACTATGCTTACAGTAAGGTAGCTTTTAAGTCACCATGTGAGCCTGATTAGGGGTGGGGCCAGAGATGGTTTTTCTTCAGGCAAACAAACAAACAAACAAAACAAAACACCCCTGATGTGTAGCACTTGCCAATCTCCATGGTGTAAATGTTCCCATCATGGCTAATTTCAAATTATCACTGTGAAGTTGGGCACTATGGTGCATGCCTGTCAACCCAGCAATCTGGGAGGCTAAGGCAGGAGGATCATGAGTTCAAAGCCAGCCTGGACAATTTAGTGAGACCCTGTCTCAAAATATAAAAAACACAAAAATGGCTGGGGATATACCTTAGTTGTTAAATGCTAGGATCAACCCCCAGTGCTGCAAAGAACAGAAAAAATTTAAATTCAAGTTATTACTGTGATGTTCCTGAGAAGAGATGCAGGTAGGGTAAAATATATAACATAATCTGTTCTTCACAGTGGGTACAAGGTGTCTCCAAAATTCTCTAAAGGAGGACCTGAGGCTCAAATCCTGATTTAACCAGCATGGCCATCTTCTGTCTCTTTTCCTGGTTTGTCTGTGGGTTCCTCCAAAGTTTTTTGTTTTTTTGTTGTTTGTTGTTGTTGGTTTGGAGGAGGGGATAAAATTTTGTTCAGCTTATAAAACAGTTGCTCCTTTACTAATCGCATGTAGACATTGTTCAAAAGACTCATTGTTGGTTTCCAGTGCTATGGATTGAACCCAGGGCCTCACACATGCTGGGCAAAGTTTCTACCACTGAGTCATGTTCCCAACCTCTAAATATGTTTCATGTATGTATGTTTTTTCCTTGGTTAGCAGTAACTTCCCTATGTTAGGAACCTATCATTCATCAACAAAACACATAGAAGCATTTAATCAAGAAAACAATCCCTCTCTCCTCTCTCTTGAGGTAAAGACCAAAGGGATGGCAGAGGACAGAGGTATAAATAATTGAGAATTGAATGTGCATAAATTTGAAACTTTTGTAATATTAAGGAGAAGCACAGAAATTTGTCTACTTTCTAAATAAAGGTTTCTGTGATTATAAAAAAAGAAAAAGTATATACAGTAAAAACCACCTCTTAATTGTTTGTACTACAATGAAGTATGAATAAGTCAGCTACAAAAAAATTGATTTGTCCTTGAGCATACCATCAGTGAGTCCTCTGAAAATACATGAAATACTGTGAACGGAATAATGGGAGGCTTTGACTTGTAATGGAATTTGGAAGTTGCTCAGTCTTTTCCCCCTATTCTTTTTTTTATGTCATCTTTACTTTATATCCAACTCCCCAACTTGAGGAACCCCTAAGAGACTATCTTAGTTCTTTCTTTTCCTTGCATCAGACAAAATGTTTTATTCACCCTCTTTTGAGCTGTGAGCATCAAGGAGAGACAATTTAAAAGGATATTGTGAATACTATAATATGATGCTCCTGATGTGACCGTGACTTTTAAAATTATAATGTTTTCAGAATAAGCAGCAATTCTCATAATTTTCCCAAAGTTAATAAAAAGTTAATTATTCTACATAAAATACATATCAATTATTTTTTCTTTGAGATGCTAGCCAGGGAACCAAATTCAAGCTTCTTAATTTTAAATAAATAGTTTCTTTAAAGACTTAAAAATAATATTTCCTATTGAAAAGGAAAAACTGACAGCAGAATAATTTAAGACAATGAGAAAATAAAGGACTAAGGAATCCATTACAAATACAGTGAATACCCTGCCTCTCAATCAAATGCAGAGTGGGACTGGGGATGCGGCTCAGTGGTTGAATGCTTCTGAGTTCAATCCCTGGTCCCCACACAAAACAAAACAAAACACCAAATACACTCTAATAACATTAAAATACAGTGAATCAATAAAGAGTAAAAATTATGTGGGATGAATACCTGAAAGAATATCAGCCAAGAAAACTTCGAGTTAAAGTAAAAACAACAACAACAACAACAAAAACCCAACACTGTTGACATAATAGTATGCTAGGTACCTTTATCTAAAATTATTTTTTATTTTTACAGACTGCATTTTGATCCACTGTACACAAATGGGGTACAGCTTTTCGTTTCCATGGTTGTACATAATGTAGTTTCATACCATTGGTGTAATCATACATTTACAGGGTAATGATATTTGTCTCATTCCACCATTTTTCACACTTGCCCCCTCATTTTCCTCTACGTAATCTAAAGTTCCTCCATTCTTTTTTGATATTTATCATAAAACTTCTTTATTTAAATCTTCCACATCTTAGAATTTATGATCTTATTCTAAGAAAGGCAGAAATATTGGAAGATTGTATTTCTCTTGAAGGCCAACTGAACAACGTCTTTCAAATGATGTTCTATGTGACATTTTAGAAGAAACAGACACTAATTGATATTCTAGAAAGCAGTATAATTATAGGTCAGATGAAAAACAAACAGTAGAAATTTTGTAACTGGAGTCCTGGAAAAAAGTTCAAATCTGATCTGCTAATGCACTCATTGTCTGTATCTCAGTTGAAAAATTTAGTCTTAGATGTATCCCTTAATATTATTAATATTGCATACAGAAACATCAACATGCTTCAAAAACAGGTGATTTCTTACTGGAAAGTTGAATATGCTTAAAAAGTTCTAATTTGCATATTATTTTATACTGTATATTTTATTTGAATTATAACTTCACCTCTATTGTAATCATTTGCTCACACATACCAAACATTTTCTCTAAGAAACACACAGGACATAATCTTTAATTAAATACATGCCTGAAATTTGAAATATCTCCACATTATTTCTAAATTAATTTTCATATGGTTATTCCTAATTAAAACACATGAGATTCCTTAATATAGGAAAGTGTTGTGAAAATCAATTACCATTCCAATTCTTAGGTTTCCACTGAAAAGTTACCATCTTCGAAGTTACAGTTACTCGGCCATTATAATTACAAAAATTCTTCCCTGTATGACTTGCATAGTTATTTTGGAATCTTAATGAGATTTTGTTAGCAATAGCACTTAGAGAAGTATATACAGCATTCTGTAACATATATGACATGTTAATAAAGTCCCAAGTCAGGGAACCCTTGAGCTGAAAAATTATAATGAGCATACTTAGTTCTATACTCATATTTAGTAAATGTTAGCATGGTATTCAGATCTTGTTTATTTTTCCAATGCATGAAAACAAAGAAACTTTCCTGGATACTTACAGTTCCAGGGCGAGGGTATGGAATTCTCCCCTGATAGGAAATCAGCTGATGATTGGGCCCTTCTTTGTGGGCAAAAGGCCCATTAAATACAGTCTGTATATCAGATAAATGATACACACACACTGCTGAACCTTTAAAAACTGAGCTGAAGAAGAAAATAAAACAGAAAGGGTCCGTGTTATTTTTAAAATGTATTATAATTTGAAAAAATGGTAAAATTTGTGATAAAAGTTTGAGACAATTCATCATGGAAAAATTGAATGCTATGGTACACATATATAAAGCTGAAAAACTACTGTTTTGAAATAAGGTGTTGATACATAAACCATTAAAATATTTAATTTATCCATGGAATTAATAGACATTAATAAGTTATTAAAAAATTCTCAATGTTTCTGAAAAATAGGATAAACAAGTTTCCAACTAGTTTATTTTAGCAATCACCAAAAATGTACTGATGATTTTATTTAAAAATATTAATATGAATTATTATTTAAATGTGACTGTGTTCTCACATGTTATCCTGAATAGGAGTTGAAAAAGCCTAAGTGATCATTATTTATACTCTTCCTGCTATTCACATACAAAAAAGGGGAACATAAGAAAGATTCCTTAAATTTTCATTAGTCAATAAAAAAATTTCCTAAAATTTATTTGAATCCTTACTATGGCAGATTGACTGAAACCATCACTTCTCTGACTCACATATTTATTTCAAATTAGATACCTAGTGGAAAAGGTATTGTGATGAAAATAAACAAGATATATCATTAATCATTAGCATTAATAGTCTAATGTGATGATTTTGAATTATTCAATATTACAGTTATTGAGTGTTAAGAAAAATAATAGCTAGGAAAATGTTTTTACTCTAATTAAAATTTCTTAAGAATTTGGTTATTGTTTACTCTGTTCAGTTCTTAGTGAATAGAACTACTTCTTTGTTAGAACAGGAATTAGATACATCTTAAGGATATCTTTTTTGGACATCATATGAGGTGAACATAAATGATTTAAAATCAATATTCTTGCAATTTTCTTTTCCTTTGAATGGCTCATGGCAGTTTACAATTATACCATGGTATAACCCACTTATAAAAGAATGCTAAAAACCTTTAGATCTTTGTTTTGTACTTGATTTCTGATAAAAAGGACCGCACACATCCTGCATTGCCTAAGTAGTCACAGCTGGTGTATAGGCCGAATTCAAAGTAACATTCCTAGTTGAAAGTTAATAAGCAGCAAAATGTGTAGGAAAGAGCAAGAATATGAGGAACTGCCTTAAAATATATAATAACTGGTGTTGGCATCCCAAAGAACCTAGGAAACATTAAATCTATTTGGAAATATATAAAGTTCCATTACATTAACATAAAAACTGGTTCCATTTTTGTTTCTAAATATTTGTTACTAGATTGTTGGAGAACTAAAATTATTTTGATAGAAATGACACATTTTCCATTAAGGGAAGTATAATTGGATAAAAAAAAAACTGCACAAATTTAATGTATATAATTTGGTGATTCTGGGCACGTGCCAATACCTGTGTTACCATGGCAACCATTCAGGTAAGGAACATCCAATGCCTACAATAACTGCCAAAAGTCTTACTGGAATCATGACTATTGAGATTATTTTCTTAAAACAAAGTAATGTTATCTACTTAATTTTTAAAGTGTCATTCATATTTTCATTTGTTTGAGAAGATAGCTTGTGATCATTACAAATACTCCATACAAACTATTTTGAAAATCTTTGCTCAGATCAAACACATTTTGGTAATCCGGAAAAAGTAAATAAAATGGAGGGACTGCATCCAAAATGCTATGGAAAAACAAAAGGCGAAGAAAAGAGTGCTTTCATAATAACAATACTACTCAATAAAGTTTACTGTTTAACTCACAAAATGTACTTGTGTAATAATTACCTTGATGTTGTAAAAATGCCATACACTAGTGTTGTCCTTGGATTATCAGTTTCCAGCAGAAACACATCCTCTATAAAAAGGAAAATGTCGTCCTTTTAAATTTCACAAATATTACTTGCTTTTGTTTAAATTACTTTCAGAAGATAATTTCAACTATGACAAGTACTATTAAGAAAGATATTCCTGGATCATTGTTATAATTTGGAAACAACTAAATGCTAAGCACATGGTAAATTAAATGTTACACAGACACTAAAAGAATTTCTGAGGACTATCTCTGTGGAAACCATGCTAACAAAATAGTATTAACTGGAAAAAGACATAGTGGTATACAATATAGACTGACCATGTAAACCATAAAACTATATACCAAAATAGAAGGAAAAGATTAACCATGAGTGTTTCTGAGTAGCAAAAGCTACAGAAATTTTCCTGTTGATTCTTTGCTTCTATAATTTTCTAAATATTCTTTAATGATTAAATATTATTTTTCTCAATTAAAATATTATAAATCTTAATTTGTTTTTAATCTAGGGTCAGAGGTTAAAATGATCATAGTGATTTTTTAAAATATAAAATACTTATTAATATATGATGTCTAAAATTGCCTGTGATATTTTTATTTAACAAAGAATTCCTCTAACTATAAAACATTTAACATATATTAAAGCAAAGACATATGCATACATATTAAAGCAAAGATGCATACATATCAAAGTACAGTAGTCAGTTACAACATGAAATTAGATTTCTGATAGAAAACACCAATTAATAATCAACTGCAATGAAGACTGGATTTAATGATAATTTTACAAATATGATACTTTCTGAGGAATACAAAGACATATAATTATTTTAAATTAATAATAAATCTAGAATCTCCTAAGAAATAAATTAATACATACTAACCTTTCTAGATGTGACTAAATGCTGACAATGTCTAGCTGAGTGAAAAGAAGAAGACTGAAGCATGAACATACTTGTAAATAACTTTGGGGGTAATAATGAGTGACTAATCTAAGTCACAAAATGATACTTAGGACATTTTTGAAGAAAATCTGAACAGAAAATAGTTGGCATGATCAACATAATGACTTTTGAGAAGAACAACTATTTCAGTTTTAAAACTACTAAAACTACTGAATTTTTCTATATTGTAATAGAGTTTTACTATTTATCTCATCACCTGCCTCAGAATCTAAGAATAACCAGAATTTACATTTTAGTGGATGAGGTCAAAGAAAGGTAATTTTTAAATGGCACTTAGTAAGAACAACACTGTGATGTATATCATATATCTATTTAAGAGAACTGCTTCTTGGTTGAAAAGAATCAGAGTGTTCATTTTATTGGACCTGAAAGTATGTCATGCTGGGAATACTTGGTTTCAAGGTCAATAGCAGAGCTAAGATATGAGCACAAATCTCCTAATTTCTACTCTGACACTTTTCATTCCAACTTTTTCTGTCCACTGGGCTACAATAGTAAAAATATATGTCTGAATTCCTATAAAACTGATCTGAAGTTAGAATATTAGATATTCTAATAGGGGAAATACATATTACTTTGCAAAACCCCAAACAAATCAATACCTATGTAGAAATTATAGAGGTATACCTACACATTTATTCATATACATGAATATGCTAAATGTTTCAGCAGTGCCCTTGAGTAAACTAGATCAAGAAAGTACTTAAGGAAATTTATGAATGTTATCTACTTCATTAATTCAAACTGGCATGTTATTTATGCTGAAAAGATCCATGGAAGATTCATCCTTTTCTGAAAGGCCATTAAAATATATGAACCTTACAAGTTCTCCTTCAGAAACATTGTTCAATCTCACACCTAATTACCTAATTCATCGAAGTGTGTTTCTGGGCCATCTTCATCTGTGACTGAACACACCAGCCTTGCTTTTAAGAAGGTGGTCCACTTGTTCACAAGGCTACGCAGTCCACCAGTGTCATTCTGAAAGCGTTTTGAAACAAATCAGATTTCTTCAGAAAATAATGAAGTGCATTATAAATTCAACATGGACTCTGATTACTTCAAGATTTATTATAATCTGAAGAATGGAAATGTTAACCACATTTGTACATTAATAAAGGAAAATAAGATCCATAATATCTTATAAAATAGCTATAGTTTGTTATAGTCTCTTGTAATATGGAATCTTCTGGATATTAATAAATTGGAATAATAAATAAATGCCCTGATTTTAGCAATGATATATTTGTAAAACATACATAGAATAAATGATTTTAATTAGCCTTTTCTTAATAATCCACTGTCTTTCATATGAACAAACATTGTGAACAGTGAGGGTTTGAAATTCTGTTATAGTCAGGAGAGTAGATATATCTTTACTCCAGATGGTCCCAGAGAGTTCTATTTTCCCTCCTTCGTTTTCCTGCACTATCACTTAGCATTTTTATCAGATGTTTCACTGTACACATTTCCCTGACTGAGGCAGCAGGAGAGGCATTTGGATCATTCACAAATTGTTTCTACTGGTGACTTTCTTCCCTGCATCCAGATGCCTTTCACTTCTTCTGGCTTTCCTTTCTTGTTCCAAATGATTGAGAAACAGCTGAGCCCTGAGAAGTAGACTATTGCAATATGTAAAGATAAACTAACACTAGACAAACACTTTTTTGCAAAAGGATGCTAATTAAAAAAAATAAGTTCTTGTTAGCCAGAAAATGCCAGTATTAGAGGACACCATGGATTTTTTCAGTGCTATGTATACTGTTGACACACAGAACATTTTGGTTACTCCATAAATAGAACTGCATTTTCTCCAGCATTTCTTGATTTTCAGTATTACAGACAGTTCCACAATAACTTTTATTGAGATTCAACTGGACTTTTTTCATAAGAATTGTTTTCTTTCTCTTACAGACTATGAAGCTATTTGTTTGAATACCAATGTGTTGAATGGATATGCAAAAATTAGTCAAAGCTGTTTATTTCTATAAAGGCACACTCAAAATATTTCTCTGAAGATTTTACTGAAATTGTGCATACTTATCTCTTGTGACTGATACAAAGAAACATTATATTAAAAGTCTTTTCTCAGTATTTTATTTGTAAGAGTAGATAATAAAAGCATGAAAATAAACTACTAGAAAACTATTTACATATTTGAAGTCTTTCTTCAAATTAGAACAATAATACTTACAGGACAAATTCTAGCAATCATGGAATGAATCTGTTTTGTGCTCCTGTTATTGTCAGTCAGCTTTTCTTTGAAGAAGAAGTATACCTTAGCATCATTTGGATCAGTGCCGTCAGGAATGACATGTGCATCCACAAACATTGGTTCTGGAAAAAAATATAAAGCCTGTACATACTGGTGATGAAAATCCATCTAGTGTTCTTCCAAGGAGACCACAGGCACATGGTATCCACAGCTTTGGTATAGAAGAAGAATTCAATGTTCACAGGCAAAAAATTTCAAAAGGCAGTATTTGTATTCCCTTCAACATGCCACATTAGGAATGTCAAGTGCTACAAAGTAGAGCTATGATAGCTCAAAGTATTTTTTTCTGTCAGCAATACACTTTAGAAATGCAGCAAATGCAAAACTTCTTTGTGCACCCATGAGTTTCAAAAAATTGAAAAACTTTTCTACTACTTATTTCCCATGTAATCTGAGAGTTGTTTTATTGAAAAAAAAAAAGTCGGTTTTAAAGTGCAGTTTTCAATCTAGTGGACATAAATTCAAACTCATTGAAGTAGAATGAGGACTTGGGCATCCAAATTCTGAAAAACACATTTTTCTTAAATTACAGCAAACGAAATGAAAAAGAAACTTCTGAAGGAAAAAATACAGTCATTTTAAGACATACAGTGTTTCCTTTTTTCAGGAACAAAATAACTTTTAGGATACTCTATTTCCAGTTGTACTAGAGGAATCATTTGAAGAAATAAATGAACAATCAATGCTTTCTTGTGCTATCAGTGAAATAAGATGCTTAACTGTGGTGATTCATGCTTCACTGAGTAATGCTAAGTGAAGAGCCAGATTTAGAGTCAGCTAAAAATTTTCCTTAGGGTGAAATGACAAAGGTCTTAGTGGTTTCTTCCTCCTCTAAACAACAGCAACTGATTGGAATCATACAGCAGAATCAAATGTGCATCTTTTTTTATGTGAATTCCATATGACTTCAAGAATTGGAAACAGTTGAAAAATGAGAATCACTTATCATATCTCTGATTTCTATAAAATATTAGTCAAATTTAGAAAAAAATACATATTGATCTTATAATTTTAGAATCTAAACATAAATAGGAAGAGTTCCTAAATATAACTTGTTCATTACATCTAAAGGTCTTAATTTAGAATGATTTGTACATTAGGCTTTATTAAAATATGTAAGCATTAAGATAAAATAAAAAAACATATTTAATTGCAATATGTTACCATTTAATAGCTGGAGAAGATGCTTGGGTATTGACATGTATGATGAGTATCACTGTCACTTTTATTTATTCATATTACTGTGACAATTATATGATGTTAATAAGATAAGGAACTAGAATTTGAAAGATGGGCAATTTCATTCATTTATCCTAAATATATTAAATTGTAGAGTACAGAATTAAGATTACTCATGATATGGCCTAACATTTCAGTTTATAACTATTCTCTTAGGTCCACAGAATTAATCCTAGTTTAAAGCAGGATACCAAATGAAAAAAAAAGTGCTTAAGATGTTTTCTTACCACTCAGCCATTTGGAATTGTGTTGATCAGTTCTGACTGCATTCCTCTTGGTTAAACTTCGAAAAATAGCAGCATCTGTCCCCATGAAATCTATATACATTCCTGAGAAAAGTTCCTCATCTATGAAAAGGAAAGAAAATGTCAACAGAAATCTAAATTTTTTGAAGCTATTTTAAAATTCAAGGAGAGTTTATTAGTAGAGCATCTCAAATATTACAGAATGTTTGTAACTGTTAATTGGTTTCTATTGTTCCTTTTAATTAAAAACTGGTAAGTTTTAATCTGGTCTTATTATTGCCTTTATGATTAATGTATGTATACACACACACATACATTTTTTAAGCAGAACTCTAAAATAACTTTTTCCTGTGTAGAAATAAAAATTTGTCTTTACTTAATTACAATAATTATAATTTTATGTAAAATTATATATAATTGTATCAGAAATGGTAGATTTATTTAAAAAAAAAAAACGCTTAATTGCTTTCTTTTCTTTTTTCTTTTTCTTTGATTTTGGCAGGAAGGTACCAGGGTTGAATCCAGGGATGCTTAACCACTGAGCCACATCCCCAACCCTTTTTATATTTTATTTAGAGAGATAGGGTCTCACTAAATTGCTTAGGATCTTATTAAATTACTGAGGCTGGCTTTAAACTTGGCCTCTTGAGTTGCAGGGATTATAGGCGTGAACCACCAACCCAGGCCACTTTCTTTTAGTAAATAAAAATGAAGCAGAAAACTTGGTTTCTCATTTTGGCAACCACTAATAAACTGTGAATGAGGGCTGCATCATTGAACACCTCAATCAATCTTCTCATCTATAAAGTATGAAAACTAGGATATGATCTCAAAACCTCCTTGCGTATTAAAAATTATATGATTTTACCAAATGCATTGAATATAATTGTTTTGTTATTATTATTATTATTATTATTATTATTACTTGATGGCATGAGGTCTATGTTAAAATTGTCAAAATAGTATTACTGATTAAAATATGTATTTGTTGAAAATATATATTTTGATTTATAAGGCTAGAAATTTCCTAGTAAAAATGTACATTTTTTCAATTGTAACTCAGTCATTAAAAAATAGAATATAGTGAGAAGAAAGTATATTTAAAAATTAAAATTATTTACTGTTATTAATGATCTACTTAGATGTTTCATCTGTATATACATAATGTTCCACATTTAACTTAGTTTTGAAGACCCATATTACTTTTTATCCTAATAAAGAGAAGTCATCCTTGCACTGGTAAGAAATAAGAAGCAATGTGATCCTTGAGCATAAAACAGTAGCTAAGAATCTATTTTGATAAGAATCACATTTATCAAGTCTGTCCCACTGAACTGCCATGCAGCGGTGTTCTTTGACTGATGTTCTAGGATTACTCTACTGGCTACCTTCCCCCTGTGATCATTTGGCAGGACTGGAACATTTGAAGCACTCTAAGCTCACTGTTCAGTAATAAGCAAGACCAGTAGGACAAAGATAGAATAGAGGGTGGAATGTGTGTAATATGTGATCACCAGGTTATGAAATGGACCCCTACCAGTGAGCAAGCTGGTGTGACAGGGCTTTTGCTGCCCAGGTCTCCTTCCTAGTAGGGGCCCAGAATCCATGGAAACAGATTAAATGGAGATAACAAAAATGTGCCTGAAGGCCCTTTTGAGTCATTCAACAATTTAAAATTCTATGAACATTTGTGGTGCATATATACACATAGACTTGGCTGTTGAATTGACATAACTTTCCCATTTTTGTTATAAGAAATCTACTATAAACCATGGGTTATAAATTCCTGCTGTTCAGCAGACTGATTAGCACAGCTACCCATTATGGTATCTGTTTCAAGATAAAAAAGAAAAAGACACTCAAATGTTGGTGTAGGGATAATCCTATAACATACCACTTTAATAGCTATATCTAAAACACAACACAAGTTCACATGTCTAGTTAGCTATACTTTGTGCTTTAAATTTGCAGTTGCTATAATAGCAGGTTAGCAAAATTTTAATAATTTTTTATTAATAAGAAATATTTAGTTCATGTCACTTAGGAAAGAGTTTTGTTCAAGAGGAAGAATTTTTTTTTCTCAGATTTTCTTCTTAGGGTTTTATGCAAAGATAAACTTGTGTCTTTTAAATTTAATCCAAAACATTTTGCATCCTAATTGCAGCTCTGGTTTAAACATCTTCATGGGTTCTATCATAGGTTCTTTAAAAGTAACAACTGACATCTCTGCTGCCCTACAACAATGACTAAAAATTGCAAAAGAATATTGGACTTGCACAATATATTAGATGCCACTATTGTGATGCCCTATATTGTGACACTCTTACTTCTAATTCTTAATGTTTCTTGGTATTTAATGCATACAGGTGTTTTAGCCAATCTCTATCATTTAGTGCATTGCAGTTGAATGGACATGATAAAACCCTGTAACATGATAAAAATGAAATAAACTTGCAAATTTTGGGAAAAGTTTTAGAGGGATAAGTAACTGAACAAATAAAACAATAAATACAAGATTATAAAGAGTTCTGTTCTTTTCATTTTCAATTTTTAGTTAAGCAAATTGTTTAATGCCTTTCCTCGATAATACAAATTGTAATGTTAATCAAAATATTAAAGAATAAAGTAGGAGCATGAGCACAAGAATTCAAAATTCATGTCTCCAAAAATTCAAGAATGCCAATATGTAACTCTCATTTGTAAATAAACCCAATTCCCTAGGGCAAAACTACTAAAGGGCTTATGATATTTTATCAAGAAAATTTATAATGCCCTGGTCTAAGCATTTTTTATTCTGAACAAGGAAACTCCATAATTACTATGTTAACAGATCTTTGAAATTTATTTTCATAGACTTTAACTTGAAATACATGAAGACTGTATATATATATAACTACTATCATACACATCAGAGTTTTTTTATCTTGTATTCTAAAAGTGAACAAAATTTCCATTCTAATGGAGAAAATACTTTTAAAAACACTGCTATTAGCAAATAATATTTGAAAACTTAACTTAAAATGTTCTGCATCAGAAATAATCAGAGAGTTATAGTTTTAAAGCTTTTGAACTTTTGTCCTGATGATCCACTTCTTGCTTCCCCTTTACCCAGTTGGAATGACCATATGGAATTAATTTACTGGTTACTTCCAAGACACATTTTATTCAGTGCTGGGTGTACCTATCTTAATTCAGTTACCAGACATTAGAAAGAAAGATGGGCTTCCTATTTAAATGAATCAAGCAAACATCTGAATGTAATAATTATTTTTTCACCTGTTCTAGTATCAAAGGATGGAATTTTACTACTGGTAATATATAAAGAAAGCAAAGAGGAAAAGTCATCTTTTATACAATTCACATACTGAAATCTAAGATTTATCACCAGTCAACTCATGATGACTCATATTATAAAAGTGCTTTAACTAACCAGAAGAAAATGTCTTCTAAGTGTATTAGGGAAAGGCGTCCAATGATTGATGTTCAGAAACAATCTGATTTGACATTGTACGCATCAGCAAGTGATTAGACCTGCTCTTAACTGACATTTTCTGAGAAGCAAGAAAATGAAAAAGCACCACCACCTCCTGTTAGTAAATTTTGAACCAATTCACAGAGATGTCTTTGGCTAAAAAATAGATTTCTTTAATTTGAAAGAAATACCATATCTAATTATTTATAAAAAGACTACTAAAACATGAGGGAAAGAGAATATACTTAATACTAGAAAAACAACTAAAGAAAATATTAAAAGCCATCTTAAGTTAATGTTAGTGTCATGTTAGATTTCTTTATTATTTTATTCCCCCATTTCTTTTATTTTCTACTTACTGATCATAACAGATACAGTGTTCACATTGGGGTTGAAAGAGCATCGTCCTTTTCCAGATTCACACTTGGAGTCAATAATGAAAACTTGGTCCTTTGTTGTAGATAAAAGAGAATATGATAATAACATAGTAAATATAATGAAATATAATAAGAATAACTTATTTAGTCAAAACAATTGTTCTTTAGAAAAACAAAACTTCATCAAAAACAATATGCTTTCTACTTGGTTGCTATGGCTTTCCAATTTACTACAGTAAGACTTACTTGTCCTATAAGAAGAATCCATCTGTAAATTACAAGCTAACCTCAGCAGGGCTGGCTCTTATCCTATTACACTTCCCATAGAGCTGATCCAAGCAGGAGTTCACCTCAAATCAACATCACCAAAAACCACTTGAAAATCAAGGATGATTATAAATCTAAACTAAATATGCTGAACTATGGCCAGAAGTTCAATAGAAGAACAATGTATGTAAGGACTGCAGTATCAGAAAATTATCAGGACATTTTTTAAAAGAATAAAATTTTATGTTGCCATTTAATTTTGCTCTATAGAACATTTTATGAGATTCAAATTAATTAATAATGCAGATTTAGGTCATTTAGTCATTCATTTATTTAATGTAAATGAGCATCTTTCCTAAGCCAAATGGAGGTACTATATTGGAGGTACAATAAACAAAATACACAAAACTCTGCCAACAAAGGTTCTGACATGAGAATTCTGAATGGGAAAATGAAGAAGAAAAATGCATCAAATCAGTCAAATCAGTCAAATGTCATTCAGCCATTAAGAAGAATAAAATTATGGCATTTTCAGGTAAATGTGTGGAACTGGAGAATATCATGCTAAGTGAAATAAGCCAATCCCAAAAAACCAAAGACGAAATGTTTTCCCTGATAAGTGAATGATGATACATAGTGGGGGTGGGGGAGTGGGGGTAAGAGAAGAATGGAGGAACTTTAGATTACATAGAGAGAAATGAGAGAGGGAAGAGGGCAGGGGTATAAAAGATGGTGGAATGAGACAGACATCATTACCCTATGTACATGTGTGATTACATGAATGGTGTGAATCTCCAAAGTGTACAACCATAGAAACGAAAAGTTGTACCCCATTTGTGTACAATGAATTTCAATAATGCCTGTAAAAATAAAAAATTTTAAAAATTTAAAAATATCGAGTATGTTAGATAGTGTCCAGTGCCTAAGAAAAATTAAGCTGATAAAACTGGAAAGACAAGAGATAGGGGACAATAGGTTTAATGTGAGATATAGATGCCAGTGAAGACTCACTGTGGCCGGAGGACATCTGGTAAATATTTATCTTTTTCTTATATAAAGTTAGCATAAACTTCTACTAAATTTTAAAGAAATAAAAAGGTCCCTTTTGTAGGCTGCATGATGAATAACCTTAGTTATTAAGCAAAAGTTTTAGGAAATTATTCTGAAAATATAAAGACCCATTATTATTATTTTTTCTGTGTGAAAAATAAAGGATCAAAACTTTACTCCAAGAAGATTTGATGGTATCTTGAGCAGTAGGAAGAGGGGAAATGGAATATACAATGGATTCAGAAAAATAGGTTAGTTTCCACTGCAAAAGTCTGAGAATTAGATGATAATTTAACATATCAGTGGTCATGGTAAGAGCAGTAGAAATGTAAAGAATTTGTACAGTGACAATCAACAGAGTGTGGCAGCCAATTTGAAATTGACTATTGTTCAAAAAGATAAAAAATATTAAAAAATAATCTGAAGTTTTGACTCCTTGAAGAAAATAAAACTAGCTAAAATAAAATAAGTTTGTTAAACTAGTTAAGAAAATAAAACTAGTTTGTTAAAATTAGTTTGAGGTACTATAGTACATCTGTGAGGCAATAGGAAATAAGTAAGTAAAACTTCTTCTAAGTAAAACTTAGAAGAAATCAAAGTCCCCTAAGCTTAAAACATGATTCTCTTAAATGAATTCATGCTAGAGATGATGAAAACGTGACTTGCCCTGCCAGGTTGTTAGAGGGCAACAGGAGCAGAGTTCAACCTCAGTCTCCTAACTCCTAGTTACATCTACTTTCCAAACTAAATAATAATCACAAATATAAAGAAAAACAATAAAACTTAGAAAGCCTAATTTTGGTTTTAGAGTCAGAGACAGATTTCACTAATAAGTAAGAGTTGGCAACTGCAGGAATTGATGAGATTTTCCAGGAGTCATTTACACTAATACACCCATTAAGACATGAGAGGAACTAGTTCTTTTACTTTAAGGCCAAACCTTGCTTTGAATGTCATCTTATCTAATCTTTAAAGGCACCTGGTATTTTTCTTATGTTCTTTCTGTTTTTTTTTTTAATTTATACTTTTGTTTTATTAACTGAATCCTTTATGTTATCATCTAAACCACCCCTTTGGCTCCTATGGACCACAAATGTGGACCCCATTTTTCGATGAATTATATACATACTCATCACCATTTTTCTGACTTTTCACATTCTTCTCAATTTACTTAAGTTGTAATCCAACCTCAATTGTTCTATTGAAACACTTTTTTGATACAATCTTCAATGAAAACCATACTACACAATTGCCGGGACTCGTCTTAAGCTCCGGGTTCTGTGATCTCCTGCCTCCCAACTGCTGGGATTAAGGCACAGCACTTTTCAAACTTCATCTGGCTTGGATTTTTAATAATTTTCAAAATTGGTGACCACTTCTATCTTTTTTAAATAACTTATTTTTTATTCCTTGGACCCACACATTCTTGTTTCCTCCCTTTCTTCCCTGCCTGCTTCTAAATGAAATTTTATTTCAAAGTCCACATTCTCCACATGGCCATTAAAGGTTAGTAGATCCTCAAGTCTCCAGGACAATCATTTCATGCTACCCCCTCTCTGCTTGATTAAACCAACACTTTTATTGAGCCTAGTTACTCTTTTTTAAAATTTTTATACCTTTATTTTATTTATTTATTTATTTATTTATTTATTTATTTATTTATGTGGTGCTGAGGATGGACTCAGTGCCTCAACTATGCTAGGCCAGTGCATTAAGACACAACCCCAGCCCCATGCCTAGTTACTCTTATAAAACAATTGTTCGCATATCTATATGTCCAGCCTCACATTCTACTATGTACTCCATAGTTTGAATTAGATCTTTCAGATTCAACAGAACAAACTCAGGCCATAATCTTTACTCCAAATATGCTCTCTTCATTGTTTCTCACCTCAGTTTATAAGGACTAACAATTAAAGATGCTGAAAATAACAACAATAAAAAGCCACCATCTATATCATTATATATTCTCTTTTCCATATTCAAATTCTACCAACATCACCTATATTACTCTATACTTTGTGCCTCTGTCTCTATTGCCACCAGATGAATTAAAAAAAAATATCTTTCTTGGCATGCTGTATCAACTCACTAACTGATCTCTCCAGAGTTCTTCCAACCCCACCCTTCACAGCCCAAATCATTTACAACATGACAACAGAATTCTGTTCATGCCATTTCTGCTTAAGATTGGTCCAGTTTCTTCTTTGATACATGAGAAAGACCAATCAATATCTTCCAGTTAGCCTATAAATTCTGACATGATTTTTATTCATTTTCATTAAGTAAATAGCATTTGTGGTCTGGATCAATAAGAGAAAATAGTAGGGACAGAAATTAAATAGGTAGTGAAAAATTAGAAAAGAAAGCATAACAAAATGTCCCATCGTCATAGACATTGAAAGATACATAGAATAATAGAGGGCAAGTCCAAAAGAGTTTTGTTATAGATTAGTCTAGGAGAAGGCATACTGACAGAGTCAATTTGGCCATTGAAAATCCTGGTCATTAATCAAAGAGTTTTGGTTAATGTGTGTACTAGAAGTGAAAGTTATATTAGGAATATTTAATAAAGATATGGAGAACAGGAACATGAAAACTAGAAATATAGCCCCAAAATCTGAGAAGCTACATAATGAATAAAAGAGAGAAAAGGGAGGAATTGAATGAAATTAATGATTTTAAGGAAGGGAACATAATCCTGTTTTTAAGCTGAAAAAAAAAAAAAAATATATATATATATATAGCAAATGCAGGGGAGACGAAATGAAAATGTAAAACTGTCAAAGGTATCTTCATGATGACTGGCAGGGTCAGGGGCTTCAAATGGTATTGAATTATTGATAGAGATGTTACAGAAATATTTGATGAAGTCAATAAGAGATGGGATGTGTTAATATTTCAAGAATCCTCAGTCAAATGAACTAATAGCTGTTTTTTTCTTCATGTTTTACTCATTATTTTGAGTTTACTCATTGGTTTACTTGTGTTGCTTTATCTTTTTCCCAGGAACAGAAGATAGGATTAAGGACAGCACATAGAAGAGAAGAACCATGACTAGGTCTCCGTGTAGCAAGGACTCCAGGCTCTTTGGACAGGCACTGTTGAAATGCTCTAGGACAGCTGTGAATCAGACTCACAAAATACTGGGAGAGTGAGAAGGTGTAATGACAGCGTGCAAGGCTCCAAAGCTGAGGGAGGCTCACAATACATGCTCTCAGAACCAATGAAATTTCTATGAATATGGGCAATTGAAAGATGGAGAATGACGACTCAGAAGTAAAACTGAACAATTAACAACTGCAGACCTAACCTTGTTCACTTTCAAGTTGGTTCTGAAAATATGAAAATTATGCTATCAATATTAACACAGAGTGTTAGCAGTAAGCCCTACCTGCAGTCAATAAAAATACAATACAAATTACAATGAAGGAGAAGGAGAATTCTCTCAAAATACGATGTTCTTAATCATGTGATAATTTTATGCTAGGGGATCCTTCATCTCAAAGAAAATAATACATTCAATGCTTCATAAAGCTTTGCAGTCCTATACCCACATTTTAATTTATATACTATACTTATATACCAATGATGCTATGGTAAATCTTTTGACTATTATTATGAGGCAAAGTTGATTATTAAGGCAAAGATATAAAGCTTAAAAATCATAGCTCCTTTTACACCTAAATTGTCTCTTAAGGTGTCTGCATAATACTTGGGAAACTAAGTTAATTAATGGAAATGCTTCCCCCTTTGAAGTCTGTCTTCTGCAGTGAGGCTAAGGTAGTTCATATTTAGTAAAGTGATTAAAATGTATTTCCTGCTGGTTTTCCAAAGTAGATTATATGTTGGACAGACTTTCCAATTAAGACTTGAAGTACATAGTGGGCGATTGGTACATGGGAAGTGATTTTATTTGAAATCTGTGCTCTGAAAACTGTTATACTATTGTTGGCTTATACAGTGACTGCAAGTACTTCAAGGCGTGTCTGACATATTGCAGACATGTGAGCAGTAGTTTATTTAATCAATTGATCATAGGCATGTGGTCACCATGACCAGCTCAATGCAGCAAACTGTATTCTTCCAAAGAAGCATAACTTTATTTCTCCATTAAGAATTTTAATATTTCATAGCATCTTGAATGACACTTGGAAAAACCTCAATAGGGGATTAAATTACAATTATTCAGTTGTTTTTAAATGACTTTTATTCTTAAAAATGTATATATATGTATGAATTGTAAGTCTGAAAAAGTAATTTAATAATAAGGGAATGCTGAAGGATCATTGTTCAATTTTATTAGTATTAAAGTAGATTAATTCTTATTAAAAGAAAATAAACTTTATAAAGTATACGAGTAGCAATATTTAATTTTTTCACAATTCTAATCTCTAAAATTGAATTAAGGCATTATTTAAGAACTGAACTTTTAAATTTTAAGTTCCATAATTAAACCAAATAAAAACAGTGTGAAAGAATTCAGTTTTTAAAATAATAATATTAAGTAAAGCAATGTGTTTGAGTAAAAGACTAAAGAAAAATTCCTTTGGTGTAATTCATAGCCTTCTTAGTCAACAGTTGTTGACTGAGACAATAAACACAGTTTTAAATATCACTGTTGAAGTTCAACCAGCTTGATATTTGACTATACATTAGGCATATATTTGACTTGTCTTTAGCAAACACCATATCATAATACCCCATGTCATTTTAACTAATGAAAGAATAGGGCAAGTGTAGCCTAGTGATATTAGCCTTAAATCAATAGATGATATATTAACTTATAAATTCTTTTCTGCAAAAACATTTGGCCTCCTGCTTAATACATATCTTTATGTATCACATAAAGGTTTATTAGACTTGAAAGATAAATAGGAATTATTTAAAACACATTTGAAAAAGCAAGTTCATAATATAATATTCTATAATTTAAAGCAAACATTTTCAGGCTTTACATTTAAGAAATTATGAAATTTTGCCTTTTCCTTTTATCTTTAAAGCTTTTACATTTAGAAATAAAGAAATATACACATATACATATATACAGATATATATTTTTTTCTTTTTCGTAAGTTGTAGCCCAAAGACTATATACCTTAACTAACTTGGCAGACAGAAACAAAATGTAATATACTTTGTGTTTAAAAAACATGAAAATATTTTAAGGATATTGATATTTCTGAATTTTTACTCAAATACCACTTTAAACATATTTGACAGTAGCATCAAAACTAAGAAATAAGGTGAGGTCCTCATTAATGTCATTAATGTCAGCTTACCTCTGACCTCCTCCCTCTGTTCAGGTAAGTGCAAACTGGGCTGAAAGCGCCACTGCCACAGACATAGAGATGAGTGCGATTGAATGTCTGGATTACACGGACGAAGTTCCCACAGCCATGCTAGAAGAAGTGGTAAATGCATACTTAGCAATCAGTGATTTCTGTTACGTCTACCAGCTGTATTAACTTGAGATTTTTGCATGATGGGTAACAAGCTTACATCAACTCTTGATGTATTATTCCTTATCTTTGAGAAACTATGTGTACACATCACAAAGGTAATTTTAAAGATACTCATTTAACTTGTGGAAATCCCAAATTAAATATTGAGATCTGGTGCCCTGAAAAAAAATAATAAAGCAGTGACTTAGGAATAGGGACAGAAATATTACAGAAATAGGATCTCAACTAATACTGACTAACAATCTTAAATCAAGTTAGAGTCTAACCTTTTGGTTATTGAATTAACAATAAAGGAATCGACATTAATTATTTTAGTAAAGTGTTAGTATATTACCAATGTACCAGTCTTATTAGTATTAGTGTTTCTATTACAGAAATATTGTAAAAACAATACCTCACCTAATATTTGCTGAGCCAGGTAACAGTCTAACATTTTGGGCATTTTCAGCAAACAACACAGGCAAAAAAAACTCTATACTTGTAGGACACTAATGAACAAAGTTGCCATGCATGCCTGGTTTTGCTATTTCTGTTTAAATCTCAGTTTTTTTATAGCACAAATCTATTACTTATATTAATGCAAAAGTAAAATCAAACTTTACTAAAATAGAAGTTGAATTTAAAGTCAATATTATTTCATACTTTTTCATCATTTTTCTCTTATATTCATTTTTACATGTCAGTAAATATATACTTCTTTTCATAGGTAGTAATTTTATACAGATGTTTCTATTATAGATTTTTATTATTAATCAATCATTAACTCTACTATCAACGAAGTTAATCCTTACAGACCAGACTATACATTTATTTTTAGGTTAAGATACCAAGGATTTTTTAAAATATACAGCATCATTGTCTCTTGATACCTGTTTATAGAGGTACCTGGAAATTTATTACATCAGTATAGATGATAGCAGGTTTCCCTGGAGATTGAAGCATAGATAAAGCATGGACTGTTTATATGTCTATATTAAGGAAATCTGTGAGCAATGAGACTTGTGTCTTTAGTTTTTTCACAGTCAAGTTTAGTCATCCTGGAATTCTATATATGATACTTTCCTGTAAGACATGAATTCATTTCAATCCTATTAATAACAGGGTATGTCTGCCTCATCTTTGGTTTTATAGACAATCTATTTTCATGAATCACTGGTACTACAAAAAAGAAATAGTAATGTCTTTTGATATTTCAAATAAATGACTATATTCATTTTATGACTATTCATCTATCACTTATTAAAGTTAACATTTTTGAGAGTTTAATATGTGCTAGACATAGACATAGTTATATATGTTATCATTTTTACCTCCCAGGAGATTTGATCTTTATGACAGATATTTATTGGACACTTACTAAATGCTATTTAATCACTTTACATTAATCCATTCAATTTTCTACAACCACTCAGTCCCTTTTAGAATAATAAAACTTAGAGGAGTTTTAATTAACTTGGCCTGAGATCATACAAGTAGAAATTAAAAAGCAGATTTTCAAACACATGTATATCTAATATTGAATCCTATTATGCAATTTATAACTTACCTTTGGTGAGGAATACATAGCTGCTATTATACCAGTTATTAGTATTTATCTAAATTTTTATGGTTTTAATAAGTGCTATTAATATTTGCATAGATTCTAATTCTTATATGTGAACTGCTTTAACTGTCACAGATATGATCTGAATCTTAGTACCCCATTTTACCAATGAGGAAATTGAGTCCCAGACAGATGAAATGAAGTGCTCTGGGTTTAATAAGTAACTGAGCTGTGACTTGAACCAAGGTCACTCTCCACCATCCAGTTTTTCTATAGAATTTTGATTAGCCATGAACAGATTCCTGCACTGATAGTCAGTGTGCCTCCCATCCCTTCCCACACATAAGAACACAAAAGGAAAAACAAATTGGTTGAGTTAATAATTGGAAATCATTATCTAGGTGCTGTGCATTTCCACTGTACTGCCTTTGCCTCTGACCTAGAACACTATCAATTCCATACAGGAAATATTTACTCAATTCATTCTATGCAAGGCATTGCATTTGGGGCTAGCAACATTGGAATGCAAGACCCACTTCCTATTTTCAAAGAATACAGGGTGTAATATATCAGGCTGTGATAGGTGCTATAATAGGGCTGCACTTTTTCAAAATGAACTATAGAAGAAGCAAATGTATGTATTGCTGAACTGGGTATAAAGATTTGAGCACAGATGTCATTTGAGTAGAATAAGCTAGAGATTTTCACAGGAAAAGGTATAAAGAAAGAACATTCCAACAGAAAACAGAGCATGAACAGGAAACAAAGGCATGAGAATGTTGGATTTACAAAGAAGGGTAAGAGAAGAGAATAGATTTAAGTATGCAGATCTCAGAGCCAGCTGACCTGGGATCAAACCCTGGCTTCATCTTTTACTTATTGTTAGAACTTAAGGTGGTTGTTTAGCCTTTCTGAGCTTTAATCTTTGTATCTATAAAGTGGCAAGGTTAATATTTTTTTGTGTGAGCAATGTGTTAATAAAGCAGTTGAGCTAATGTCTGGTACATAATTATACATAATAGACAAGTATTGGTTTGTTTCATTTGCATTTTTTACTTGTCTATGGGAACTATGGGAAATGGATGGGACATTTGTCCTGTACAGAGCTAGTACAGGTTCAGGCCACAGTATAAATGCGTGAAAGATCTGGGGATTGAATGAAGCCTTAGAGACTTTAGCAGAGGGCTGAAAACGTAACTTGGTGGTATAGCACTTGCTTAGCACACTCAAGGCCTAGGGTTCAATTCTTAGAACTTCAGAAACAAAAAACAAAAAAAGAAGATTTTAATGGAAATAAACACCACGAATACTGTTCTCTTTTCATTGTTTAATTATCTTTTTGGTGGAATGCTGAAAGGTAAGGCAGCTAATATTACAAAAATATCATACCACTTTATTTTATATACATATACACATGTATATAAGAAAATGCTGGAAGAATATTTGCTGAATTGTCAGGAGTAATTATGTTTCATTAGTGTAATTTACCTCCACAGTGATATAGTGTTTACTGTCTGCTGTTCTATTCTAAGCTGTCTATAAATATTAGCTTATTAATCATCTTAACCAAATAAGCACTATGAATTTAGCACATTTTACAGATTAGGAAACCAAGACACAGAAAGGTTAATATTACAAGGTTAAAGAGTAAATAAGAGATGGTCTATTTTATGTTACCTTCTTTGTGTTTTTCCAGGCTTTCAAAGATTTCTATAATGAACACATATTAGTTTACTAATATAAAATAGATGTTTTAAAAATATATCCTGTAGCACGAGTGAATAGACCTTTAAAAATATTGATCTATACAATTAACAACAACAACAAAAGCTCTTACATATTTGTCTTCTTAGTCTACATCTTTTTGGTTTGGGGAACAAATCATGAATTTTGACAATGTTATTCCCAAAGAAAATGTGCTTTCCAGTATTTTAGGATCATCTGCTCAGAGGCACAGAAAAATAGTATCATTGTACAATAGTACTATAAATAAATCAAGTTTGACACTGTATGCATGTAATGTATATATACCTAAATGTATATAATCCTGCTTAATTTTTCAGTGATCTCCTACAGTATTTACTTAGTTCATTCATTAAACCCTAGGACATTGAATATGTTTGACAGAATGTGCCATTGTTTAAGTTCAAGTTATTTAGAATATGAGTAAAATGTTAACATTTAGAAATAAATAGAGTATGGAGGAATGTGACTTCCTTGGAAGCTGTCGTTTGAATACAGTTTGTTCCCTGCACCCACCCCCAAACTCATGTAGGAGTTTAATGCTCAAAGTCAGATGTTAATGGTATTAAGAGGTTGAAAACTTAATCTGGCTATGGTGGGACTTTTGGAAAGTGATCTAGTCAGAGAAGGTCATTAGGCTGGAGACCCCATGATTAAACCCTGGTAGCTTTATAAGAAGTAGGACAGAAATCAGACGTGCATACTATACCTGCATGCTCCTTGTTTCTTGCCATCTACTGTCACATGCCACTTCTAGATTCTGCCAGCAACAAGGCCATCGTCAGAACTAAGCCAAGTCCAGCACTGTGCCCTTAAGTCTCAAAAACTACAAGCTAAATAAATCTCTCTCTCATAAAGTTAACCTCTGTCAGGTATTTCGTCATAGTGATGAAAAGCTGATTAATATATAGGCAAAGAGAAATAAATGGAAAGTAGTTTATGCTATTTTTAGCTGAGGCAAAAATTTGCTATATTCCCACTGTGGTAATTAATTTTCCTTATAATCATTAGCTGCCATAGATTATAATATTTATTACCTGGGATCAAATTTCAAATTAATTATATTTTCTTATCATAATAAAGTATTCTCTTTTTTCATAACTTTAATTACAATTGGATACATACAAACTAAAAAGTTCGAAGGAATAAGGGATGCTTGATTCTGTTTTATTTTTTCTTTAAATTGTTACAATAACATGGGTTTCATTTATCACCACTGTATGTTTTGCTTAGTGGATGATGAGTATATCTAAAAGCAGAAAAATTACTTTAACAAAAATATACTCCTAAAATATGTGCATAATGAATTTGTTACAAACAAAGGCATTCATAAACTCAACATCTACCATTTCTCATCCTGAAAAATCACTTGGAAGAGATTCCCAGGCTTAACTGCTTCATCTTCATTTATTCAGAGCTTGTTTAACTTTGGTGAAGTGCTTAGATACAGATCTGAGCACAGGAAATAATGACACTTGACATGCAGTATCTCTATTCAGTGAGGGAGACTTAGAATTAAAAAAAAAATGCAGTGGAATAAAATCTAGAGTGTTCCAGGGGCACATGGGCTGGGCCTCTGGCCTAGTTCTGGTGGTAAGAGAAGGCTCTCCAGAGATGCACGCTATGTTTTGAAAGGATGAGTAGATGTGTATGAGGCTAAAAAGACAAGAAGATAATTGAAGGACAGGTGATTCATACACAGCATGTCCCAAAGGAACATGGGGAAAATTTAACAAAGATCTAACATGATTGCCATCAGATCTATCAAAGCTTTCCAAAATATCCCTGCTGCACTGTATTTTTCTTGGTCATGTGTGTGTAATCTTAGTATTTACCCCTTTCTCCTGGAGGTGTGCTGAAGGCTATACCTAGAGCGGAACACCTGAGTCAGAGGACAATGTCCTCAATGTCCCACTTGTTCATGGTGCAGCTTTAGGTAGGTTCCTCACTCTGTTAGTTGTCTACTTTCTTTATCTTAAAAATGTGGGTGGTGACAATAACATTGAAGAATGTAGAATTGTTATGAGGATTAAAATAAAGCACTTAGAAGAGTGCCTGCCCTGTCCAATTAAACATTGGGTGCTGTTACTTGGTAATCATTGCATGTATGTCTCATCACTTCTAGTATATTGGAAGGACTCTTAAAGGTAGGGAACCCACCTTATTCACCTCTAGCTTCTTCATAATAACTGATGTGTGCAAATTAAAATATTCAATTCCTATTTTTAAAAAATAAAATATTAGGTTATTAAAGAATACTTATTCTAATAATGATGTCATCCTTAAATATTTGGTTTCATGGAAAAGTGTACTAAAAATAGGTTGTTCTGTAGAACTTCCAAAACTTTATTTCTCATTATGTTTCTACCACTGCCTCCCTGACCCCCGTGACCCATTTAAAGGAGACTTCTCTGTAGGTCTATCACATAAAAAATGAGATGGATTTGTTAAGACTTTCTCTTCTTTTACACAGAACATGTATTTCCAAGAATTAGTTTAAGTATTATTTCACAATATCTCAACAATGTTGTGTGTACAAACAAAACCTTTCCAGCTGAGTCTTTAAAAATAACTAGAATAGAGCTCTCTACTAGTATGGTAACTAGCTATGTGGACGAATTTAAAGATATTCATCAATGACATTACAGCAAAAAAAAAAATACCTATGGAAGAATGTAAATATGTATTGAAAATTATATCTGATAGCTTTTAATTATACCAAGGCAAACAATCAAGGGTTTCTATTTTGACAAAGGAAGTAAGAAATCAAATGATTTGCCTAAGATTCTTTGGAAGGTCAATAGCAATTTTGCGAAACAATATACCAACATAACTATAGTCCACATATTTTGCCTTTGGTAGTTTTTATGAATGAGAAATGTAAATTGTTTTGCAGAAAAAATAATAGAATTCAGTTATATTGTCCCAGGATATTATTTTGGCAAAAGGCAAGACAAGATCAGACATACATGCATGGGAAACATCTTTTCATTTTTTCCTCTAGTTTATGGTCCAGAAGATTCCTTAGATAGCAGATGTGCCCCCAGCAAATATCTTCTGCCCTCTTTTAAATTTCTTTCATTGGATGAATTATAGAATTGAAAAAATGAGACCCAGAATTGAGTCAATCCTGGTAAATCTCTCTTGCCACAACCTCTTGAGTACTTGGTGATTTCATATTCCAGAGTCTTCCATGGCTCTGCATTGAGTCAGACATTTTTGGAACTTTATACCTGTGACTGAAGAGTCAATGGAAGTTGAGTGGCTTTTCCCCACAACTGGCCACGTCTGACGAAGCTCCAGAACATTCCCTGATCCACCTTAGTGCACATGTCACTCCTATCAGTATGTCTCCCCTGCACTGCAAAATAAGTGCTTATTCAACATTTTTGACACTAACTTGAGACTTTTATTTGATGTGGCCTCAGACCTGGATGTGTGTAATTTTACCCAATCGCCATATTTCCATCTCATTCCCTACTTAGCATGTATTTTTACGCTCCTTTGATTAAGGTTAACTTTTGCAACAAGATAATAAGGCGAATTAAAGCCAGAAGTGTGTCTGGTTTTGCACAAATTATGTCTCCACCAAAAGGCATTATGCCAGATACATAACAGGTGTTCAATTAACATTTAATGAATGAATAATTGAAGGAAAGAATGAAGGAAGAAAAGAAGGAAGGAACCTCTTTACCAAATTATTTGCAAGAGTGAGTGATTTGGAAACTTTTTTCTCTCATGTTATTTTTCATGTTTGAGACCATAAGATACAGTGACATGTGCTTGATAAACATTACATGGATTCTGCACATGAAAGATTGGCTTCATGCATTTCTTATATAATTTTCAAGAATAACTTAATGTGTTAATAAGTCATTTGTAGAAATCAATAAAGATGTCTTACTTGACTCTATAGTGAATGCCACTTAAAGGAATAAAATTTGCACAAGAATTACAATGAACATTTATTAATACTTCTATCTAAATTATCATGATTTCTGGTTATTTTTAATTAACAAAGGTACCATTCATCACTGGTGATTTACATCTCTAGAATGTGCCAACTAACCACTGGTTTATCACCAAGAATCTTTGGAGAAGCACACATGGTATCTGGGAGCAGCTCCAGACACTTGCATTATCATTATTTCAGCCTGCTGAGAATTCTGTAGGCTGGATCCACTTGGAACAGGGGTTATTACTGAAATCCATCATGAAATGTGTCTACATGAAATAATAAAAGCAAGGCAGGAAATTTTTACCCAGTCAGGAATTCTAAAACTACATATGGTATGAGAATTCCATCTCTTCACATCTACATTTTTAACATGTGTCCAGCCAAGGATTTAAAACACCAACACCCTTTGTCTCATTCTTGTCTGCATTCAAAGTCCATGGACCTAAAGAATAAATATTTAAGGTAGTTTGTTGCTTTTTAAAAATACTCACTGTAGGATCTTTGCCAGCCATTTTGCACTCTTCAACTTTGATTGTAGATGCTGGCCAGAAAACCTGCTCAGAAAGGAAAACAGGTTGCATAATCTCACTTGGATATATGACAGCTCAATGCTCTTCATTTACTTTTTGCTAACTGATTTCCTTAGGGTATTTCTATATTTTTGCTTTAAAATTCTTTCATCATCCATCTTATGAACTCAATATTATGTTATTCTAACAACTATCTTTTTGTTTTTTTCATCAGTTTTTTCTTTAACAAAAGCCTCACAATAATGATGCACATTTATTAACTATATATTAAAATAAGGTCATTATTAACATAAAGGTACACGATTGATACCTATTTTGTTCATTTTACTCATAACATACTTTTTCCAACTACTTATATCACAATGCATTCACATATATTCTGCCTTCAATTTAGTATTATTTTTTGGTAAGCCACAGAGCCTAACTAGTAGATTTACTTAAAGTGGCCCCTCTATCCTTTAACAGCTAAAAGAGCTTGGATGAAATCCAGGAGATTCTCTGAAATTCTATGCCAGTGTTCTAAGACACTGTTGTCTTGTCTTGGGTCAGGTCTGATAATAATGATTACTTTTTTCAGTTGATGGCTTGTTGCTCATTTTAATTTGATAAATGCAAAATTTCTTTCCTATAATAAATTTATAATTAATCTTCTTTATTTCTTTACTCCAGTGAAGTTCAATTATTTTGTTGTGAAACTGAATGATAAATACAGGCCACACTTGTTCAAATAACTATGCACTGGATACCGACATTCCTTTTAAACCCTGTGTGGATTACATACACCAGGTGAGGTAGATATTCCTTGAACCTGGCCATTTTTTTCATGCTATACCCATGCTTCTCCTTTTATCTTTCTATATATGTGAACACAGGAAGTATTTTCTCATGTAGCTTCAGGTTTTATTTTAATAAATCTATGAATCTAGACAGGGAGAACTGAACTCATAAATTTTTAGACCATGAAATTAAAACCTCTTTGATATATATGACATGTGTCTAGTATTTTCTATAGTTCTAATGAAATACATATTATTTTTTCATTATATTTGAAATTCTTAAAGAAAAAAAATGGTACCCAGAAGGTCAAAATGGCCCTCATGAAAATGACAAACTTACACTCAAAGGTTCTTGACTTATATTGTTAATATTCAAGGAAAGAATGTGGTCTTTGCTGCCCACATAGATCCGGTCCTGATCTTCATCCATTAGTAGTATCCTGTAGTCTAAAGGGTGGTGGGACAGGCTGAAGTACTCAGAGGTCTTGGTTTCCCGGAGCTCTGCAATAGTGAACAGCACATGCAAAACTAAAATGTCTTGGCTCTATAATTCTATGATTTCAATGAAAAGTCTTGCAAGAATATTTACCAAAAATGTCAAGATACATTTTTTTCCTTAAATGCAGTTATGTTAATGGATATTTTATATTATTGCCCTTATGCTCAAGTAAAAACAAAGAAATACACAATTCAGTATTAAAGTTTATGGTGATACTATGTGATTCAAATTATGCACATTTGCAATAATCTCAAGTTTGTTTTATCAGTGGATGTCATTGCTTGAAACTAGTTAAAATAGATGAATCAAAAATATATAGTAGTAGGACAGAAAACAAAACCAACAGCAATGAGAATGTCTTATTTTCTATTAATGTTTTTTCTTAGATTTAGAATATTCACCATTTTAGAATCATGTCCTATTCTAAATAACTTGCTTACTTTCTCAACATAATTTTAATTAGTCTAACATTTTTCTATAAATAATTTGAAAATAGATCTATTTTTCCATTATATCTCATTCAGGCAGCAATGTTCTTTAAATGACAGTACACCTATGAGTGTATCAAAGGGAAAATATGAATTTTCAAAAATCTGAATCTTCGTATTTTAAGCATCTCAATGATCTGTGACTCACGTTCTTTTAAGTTCTTTTACATTTAATATGTGCCTGAGTAGCTGATCTTTAAGGACAATGAATGTATCAGGACAATAAAAGCAGTCAATAACCACTGGAGCAGGTGCAATTTTCTCTGCAGGCAAAATGTTCCTTTGCACAATTTAAGACTTTTCTATTCAAATGTGTAGGATTTTTTTGTTCTTTGATTGATTATGATCTTAAGAGAAAGAGAAACTCTATGAAAAAGACTGCTTTTTGAGATTACTGCTCCCATGATAAACTTATTCTAAATTTTTAGTTAGAGAATCAAATCAGAGTTCTATAAACTTTGATATGGATATAGTCTCACAAATCAAAGTAAAAAAAAAGATACTAACATTTATAGATGCCAAGAACTATATTCTGTGAGACATATCCTTCATGAGAAGATAGAGAAGTCACAAATTTGACCTATTTTCTAGGCACACTAGTTCAGACTGTCTACCATAATCTTCTCCAGGTAGTGTTAGCCAATGATATCAAATGTCATCGAAGTAGCAATTGTAATGCCAGATTGTGATGCCAAACTTTCTGTGATATTGAGCAAGTTACCTAACCTCTCTGTGCCTCAATTTTCTCATTTGTAAAAAGCAACAATAACGTTGCCTTCAGAACTGAGAAGTCCTGTGAAAATCAACTGAAACAATGCGTGTAAATATTTGCAATGAGTAACAAAAAGTATTCATTACTACTGTTGGTAGTATTAGTGTCAAGTTTGCATCATTGATTATAAAACAGAAAAGAATTGAGGTAAAATGGATACATGTTTTCCTCCCTTTAACATTTTTTTTTAATTTAAGGAACTCACATCTATAAAATTAATATTAACACACAATATTAAAGCATATTCTCAGATATACTATTCATATAATAGTAAAGAATATAATTTTTAATGTGGAAAAAATAGCTAGGAAAAAATGTTCAGAAGAATTTTGGAAAGCAAAATCATGAGAAGAGACAAGAACAAAATACAGGTAGGTCATTCTCAACAAGGGATAGAATATAGATCTTTGCAAATGAGACTAGAACTGCTGGGCATAGGTGAGTGTGCTGATCTTCCAGTTTCTGAGCCTCACTAGACATCATGGACAGAATGGTGACATCGTTAACAGGTGGTGCCACTGATCCAGAAACTGCAACAGTTTCTTTTATGCGGAGAGCAAAAGAGGTGGTGGGTGGAGGTAGATATTGATCACAAAAATGGTCAGACCATGCTAGAGCAGAGGTTAAGGCTAAGAGGAAAAATTTCAAGAGCCAAGAATGTGGGACAGAACTCAGGATCAAAGCAAATGTCAGTCAAAGGTTAGAGAAGACACAGATTGCCCTCACTCTATCTAAAATCCCAGTGTTTTACCAAGCTTGCTTTTCATTGAAGGGATGCAATTCAGAGTTGTGCAAACATTGTGGGTAGGTTATAGCTTGGGCAGCAGAAGAGACCTGAACCAGTACCTTTTGTATAAATAATTTTCCAGTGAAAAAAATAGAATAAAGCAATAAAATGACAGAGTTCTGGCCTCTGGAGCCCAAGCACTGGAAGGGATCTGAATCATGGCTCTACAATTTCATTTTGATATGTACTTATATAACTCTATGAATCCCAGCATCCTCATTTGTAAAGTAAGGATAGTAATAGACCTGCATCCTCTCTGGGCTGCTGGGAAGTTTAAATTGGTTGTGCACATTAAGTGAACCTTAGTTACAGTGATGCTAGGTATTCAGGATACCTATTTGAGACATGGGGCAAAATATTAGTACTCAGCCAACAAAGTAAAACCAACTCCTTACATGAGGGAGAACTAGATTGCTTAATTTATATTTAATATTAATATATCTAATATTTAAACTTTTAGATGTAGAATCGTATTGAATCACTTGAGAAGAAGAGTACAATAATAAAATAAGACATTCTTAAGGAAAATAATTTGAGTATTCAGGGTAACTTTGGAGTGTGAGAACTGAAAGACTAAGAAAGTTTTAGTTGTCAAGATATGAAGCTGATAAACTCCAGATATACTAGAAACAGGAAGGAAGAATTGATGTGACAAACACTTAAAATCAAGGATGTGGAATGATTTTATATGAGATTGGGTTGAGATAAAAAGAAGGCACAATTTCTCCCAAAGTTTAGTACAGGTTTTATTTATTTTTTTCAATATTATGTTTTTTTTTCTTTTCCCCCTCTTTTCCTAATCCATATTGAAATAAGGCCAAGAGTATATTCTTACCTAGGAAAATAGCCCCAATTGATTTTTGTTCACAATTAACAAACAATGTCTATTCTCTTCTTTACCTGTTTCATTAGAAAATAATCGATATTTTGCATTAATTCAAATACCAAAGGGAGCAATAACCACATCAACTTGAAGACCTTTCTGGTTCAAGGATTTTTAATCTATGTTCCTGAGCCATAAAGCATTTTCAGATTTAATTATCTGTAGCTCATTGAGTGTTTGACAGCTGTTAACCAAGGAAGATTTACTTTAAGAAGTGCCCTTGTCATGATAGGAGCTTAGGCTGTTTTGTTAAAATGCTATTTAAATTGCTGTTAGTAGAAATGATTAAATTTGGGGGCCTGAGAAAATTACAAATTTTTGCTCCTTTTTTTAGAATAAAGAGATGAGTTCAAAGCAATGAGAATTTTATCTATAAAAAGAATGACCCAAGAATCTATCATTTTGATTCAATGTAGCTCCAACTTCTGTAAATGAGTGACTCAATTACTTGGCCACCATTATACAAAATGACTGATTTAATGATGTGATTCCAGTGAGAGAAAGAAATCACAATTATTAGTTCCTCATCTAAACAAGTCAAAGAACGGAACTGTCTCACATTTCTTTTTATCTCAATGATGTCATCCTTTTTACAGCATCAGAGGTACAGAGTTGTGTTGTTTCTCAGGACATCCTCAACTGATTGAGAAGGGACTTGGCTGAGAGGATGCAGCATTAGAAAACGCAGCCCCTCAAAGGGCAGCATAGGTCTCCAAGTTCCTGGGAAAATCTCCTGGGAAACAGCATTGAAGAAAAAATAGAACATGTTCCTCTCCTGAACTCCACATTATTGTTGAGCTCCATGATGGAAAATTACTGCAATGCCTTCTATGCCAATGTTTCCTGAGGGAAACTTTACAGCATGATAGGCTCACCTAAAGTTCATGTGCCCACATGGACTTTGCTTAGTAATGGAAGTCACTGGAGACTTGAGAATTTAACCCAAACTAGACATTCCCCCAAATACAAACATCAGCACTGTAAACTTCTGAGTCTACTTAAATACAGTCAGTAAATGGCTATAGCAATTAAAATTTAAAAAATCAATATTCAGTAATAATTTATATCTGTCAATAACACTCCATTGTAGCCACATAAGAACTAACCTTTGGTTTCTGTTAAACCAGAGATTTTACTATTTCTGAGGTGACTAAGTCATTAAGAATCTCATTCATGTGCTCAGGAATGTAATCTTATTGGAGAGTTTGTAGTGTTTCCTTTTATGAATAATATACATTTGTTAAACTACATACAAAGGGAGCTCATATACTCAGAATACATTATTTACCGTTAGTCTCTTATGAAATTCCAAAACAGGCAAAAAAAAGCATTTGATTGAAACCACTTCCTGAAGTCCCTCACTTAGAAGCATATACAGTAATTGATCATGATTTATATTTAAAGCTCATGATGTGCTATTAATTTTTTATCGAACACACATTTATTGAGCCCTGATCACACAACGCTGGATATTTAGCACAGAGAACACAGCTATGAAGATATGACCTTGTGACAATTTTAAGTCCTACCTTATGTTCTGTTATTTTGTTTGCCTAGCTCAGTGTAACATCCTCCCATCATAAACTTAACTCTTCCCCAGGCAGAATGCACACTACAGATTTCAAAGTACATCACACACTACATCTTTCAATCCTTGGGATACCTTTTACTTAAGAGATAGTGCTACTGACAGGTTAATTTCCTCTCCTGAAAGTCTTATCTCAGAAGAATTTTAAGTAGAGTGGGCTCAAATGACCCATCCTCTCCCTGAGGCTTAAGGTTTTGCAACTGGGTTAGAAACTGAACTTCACCTGTCCCTCTGGGAAAAATTGCAGATAAAGACAAGAGCATTGAAACTTTACCTGACTGAAACTACAGCTCCTAATTTCTAAAGTAAACAGAGACCAGAAGGCAAGTTGTTAAAACCACATTTGCTCAAAATTAATAGCCCCAAATAACATCTCTGGGCTCACCAGTAGGAATATCTGTTCTAGGTGCTTTATTTACTTATTTTATTTGATTTTTCATTCAAAGCCTCTGCATTAAGTCCTAATATCATTCTAGCTCCACATGCAAAGAAACAAAAATTCAGTGAATTTTAAGCAGCCTAACAAGGTCACACAGTAAGATCCATGATTCACAGCTAAGTCTGTGAACTCCATCAGATATATTCTTGCTTTTCTAATCAGATGGGTAACCTCATTAGTTATTTGTTGAGCTTCTATTGTGTTCTTGCCCTGCACATGAATTTGTCCAATATCCAATAAAGCCCAAGAAATGCCTCAGCCTCTCAAATCTAGACTGCCAGCTGGGGAGAGGAAGAGACCACACAGCAAACAACTTGAGATGGAGCAAATCCTAGGATGGTTTACTGAGCAGAGGACCACTCTACTGTGCTCACTACGTTATCCCAGGAGGCCCAAGAGGCTGCAGAAAAGTGGGTCAGACTTAGTTCATGTAGAAGATAAAAGGTTCCACTCTTCTATGTTTCTTGAGAGATGGGCTTGATTAGCTGAATGGAAACAAAATGCCACATGTGTGAAAGAAGGGATGAGAGACACAATTCAGTGAGCCTAGCCAGAGAAAAGCAACAGTGAACACTGATGTACTTCCCAGGCATTGCCTCAGAGGGAAGATTAGCAAACATACAGGAGTCTTTATAAAGACAAACTCTTGCTTGGGTTTGCCTCAGACAGCCCCAGTTCATGCTTGTTTTCCCAGCATAACAATCAATAGTGCCCCCTTTCATTCTCAAAAGATTCATGATTTGGCTGTTAAGTTATATGGTCACTGTACTCTGAGGTCCCCTCTTCGTCGTCGTCTTGAATTACTTTTTGAATTACTTCGTTGTCTTCTATTACTTTTAGGACCAAATCCAAACTTTAACACAACCTTCAAGCCCTGGCCTGATCTGGTTTAAGATGACCTCACTAGAGATGTCAATCATCACTGATGGCGTATTTTCTTTGCACTCTTGCCCTTCTTTTCACATCTCAAAACTGGCTGTGGTTCTTTCTGCCTCAGAGCCTTTAGATCTGTTTATTCCTCTCACAAGATTTTCCTGACTTCGGACTCCTACTCTGAAGTAGAATAATAGTTTCACTGTAATTTAAATAGGGTCACTTCATTAAAACTTCCTTGACCCTTTATGTGAATTCTCAGGTCTGCTGATATTTTTTTTTTTTTTTTTTTTTTTTGTGGTTTTCTCTTCTCTGGATGGCTGCCTTGAAACTGGTTAAAAAATGCCATGGGCTGGGGATGGGGATAACATGTATGACTTGCTAAGATCCATTTTGTCTTTGAGGTTAAAACTGATTCTGAATAAGAGATCATGTTTTTTCTTCAATAATACATAGTCTACCTTTTCTCCTGCTATGCTGAGTTTTAAGATCTTCAATCTTGGTGAATTAAACATATGAATGTTAATCAATAATATGAGAAAAAATCATCAACTTTTAGAACATTAGGGGGTTTTTTAGCAAATTTTTTTGTAGTTGTAGATGGATAGAATGCGTTTATTTTATTTGTTTATTTTTACTGAACCCAGTGCCTCCATGAGTTAGGCAAGTGCTCTGCCTCTGAGCTATAATCCCAGCCCCAACATTAGGATTTTTGTGGAAGAATTCATCCTGATTAAAATGTAGGATGTGAGTCTTGGTGTTGGGGGGTCAGCTTTGGGATTAGTTACAGAGGTTGAAATTTTACTTTCATCTTTTGCCAATATAGGACTTTTCCTTGTCCCCATCTACACCACTCCTGTACCTTCAGTCCTTCATCTTCAATGTAAAAAGGAGATTATTTAGTAATAATAATGATACCTAATTTTCCCTGCAGCCATAAAACTATCTAAGAAAAGAATTGCTTTATCACTATTTGCAAATATTATCTACTACAAGCATTATCCATATATTTTGTTACAGAATATTCATTAAGCTAATGCAATGAATATTTCATGTTATAATAAATCTGGTAGGAAAAAAATGGGTGTTAAAAAACTTATCTTAGAAATATAGCCATAGTAATGACCCTGTGCATTTTCTGGATAAATGAGGATGAAACAAAAAAATTCATTTTTTGTTATCCTACCTAAAACAGATTCCATTTCTGTTGTGTGGTTTAATTACATAGAGAATCTTAAATTCTGACTTTTCTTCTTTTAATCTAACTTGGAAGACATGAAAGCAGATTTCAAAGAATTTCGGTGCCAATCTTTGACTCCTTGCTTGGAAACCAATGGCCACATTCTATCTCAGGATATGAAGAATATTCAATTAGGGAAGAGCTCAGATGTCTTGAGAGACTGAAATGACAGGAAGTAATTTCTGGAAAGCAGAACTGATCTGAACCTATTGCTAGACCATAGGGAGACAACATGGACATGCTGAGGGGTCAGCGTCAGTGGAGTCTGTAGGTCAGGAAGGCCTCAGTTTCTGAGTGTCCACTTGAGATGTAAACAAGGGAGATAAACTTGTGGAGGAGAAAGCACTTCATCTGACACCTGCTTGCTAGAGCTCTTGACACCTCTGGAAGAGCAGCTATGGGCAAGGTGTTCAAGAACTGATAGCAAAATACGAAAATGTAACAGAAAGGAAACAAAATAATTAAAAGCATGGGAGTATATTTACAATTGAAATTGCTATCTACTAAATATAATATTATGCTGTTATTACAATTGTTTATGTAGGAATTTCCAGATATGGAAAACATTTTCTTAACACTGTTAGTTTTTAAGTCAGTGTATATTCAATATGAAAACAATTATTAAAAGTTCATTCACAAAAAAATGAAACTGGGAGTTAAATATTGTAAAACACAAATATCAAAGTCCACGAGTGGTGGGACAGAAATGTAAAGCCAGGTGATACTTGAGACCAATGGGTGCGAGTGGGAAGAGATGGAGAACCAGCATGGTGTTTCATGCCAGCAAAACCTCAGGGAAGAAAGAACACCGAAGACCCCCTTCTCCACTGCCATCTCCCAGAGTGATCACAGAGAACCACAGAAACAAGTTTCTGACAAAAACAGTTAACACTTGTCTGTCATAAAATATGTCTTACATATAAGAGTTTCTATGCTTTCAATAAAACTTGTTTGTATACCTGTTAGCCTTCCAATGGAACTCCTACTCAGATACTGTATTTACCGTGAGAATAGTAGGAAACCCACATGCTGAGTGAGGTCTCTTGTCTATCTTACCCTCATAAAATTCTCTGATCCTTTATGCCATGGGTCCCCATGACATCAAGTTTGTGTTTGTATATAATACAGTAGGCTCTATACAAAATTGAAATACTCTTTGAGGCCTATATTTACAAAATCGTTCAATAGATGGTATATGAGACAGGGGCTTCATAAAAAGATGAGAAGTTTTGGTTTCTCTCTCCAAGAGGACAGCTGAGTGGAGATACATAAACTACTGCAGAAGAAGATGACTCCAGAAGTAGAGGGAGCACTGGAGAAGGAAGATTAAGACCTGCTGGACATAACCAGGAAATCTTAGACAGAAGGAAATGTTTGAATTTATTTCTTCATTCAACAAATATTAGTTGAGCTACTCTTAATATTAAACTAAAAATCACAGTAAAAAATGCACAAAGCAAAGGAAAAGTTTTGACAACAAGGGCAGCTGCATTATATCAGGGGTCAGAAAAAACCACTGTGAGGAAGTGTGATGTAAACTATGACCTAAAGGATAAATAATAAGCTAATAAAGAGATAAGCATTTTCCAGAGATGGAAGGAGCTTGTGTGGAAACCTGAGGCAGAAGATTCAAAGGATGATCAGAAGTTTCTGGAATTGATATGGAAGCAGATTTGTGTGGGGATTTCTGAGCAGAAATAAGGAGCCAAACAACATGCAAAACTACTTAAAAACTTCTTGAATGTCACAGTAATAGGAAAAGATGCAAACTCCCTGAATGTCAAACCAAAATGGTTGGATTTTTCCCAAGTCACTTTAAATGCCAATGAAAAAATTTGAGAACGTGTAGGACATAATCATATGCAAGTTTTTAAAAAAAGATAATTCTGCTAATGAACAGTTCTTGAGAGTTTATTTTTGATAAAATGTTAAGTGAATAGTAGAACAAAAAATATTGTATACCTAAAGTATTATATGTCTGCATAGAAATATACATGCACAGAAAGAAGTTCTGGGAAAAAATTCAACTCATTAATATTCTTCTCCATGCTGTATTCAAATAGAAGAGTCTGATAACTCTGAGGGCTCATTTTGGTATCCTTATAGTTTAAAGGATTGTAATTACTCTTTGATCAAGAAACAAGCAGGGCAAAGTTTATGGAGCACTGTGATTTACATATTTTCTCAAACAGGAGTTGGGTTGTATTGCAACTAACAAAATGGTGAATTAGACAAGAAGGAAATACAGATTTCTAATTGGAAAATAGCTCCACATTGCCAAAAATTCTCTATCTCTAGATTCCTTTGGGATGATGAAAGGCCACCCACAACTTTTAGTAAGACAATTTGGAATTTAACAGCCCAGCTCCCCCCACAAACCAAATTCTTGAACTATGTTTTCCATTGATGCATACTTAATTCCATTTTCATTTGAGCACAGGGAGAATATAACAAACTGTATACTATAAAAATCTCGATTTTAAGGAGTCAGACTTCATGAACAAAAAGATATGCAGATGTTTTCCTAAAGAGAGAGATGTTTTGTCTAAATATTATTTAGTTCAATGTGACTCGTTGTTTAGCCAAGTATTGCATTTGGCTTGAAAACAAGAAACAAGGTTGGAGAACTCTAGAGGACAGTAGAGCATGTTTGTTTCACTTCAAACACATTCGTCAGACATTCAATGCACAAGTCCTCCTGTCTCCTTTTTTCTTGTATCTCTCTCCCCTGACACAGTCTAAAATACAAGGTCAGTGACTCTGCCGCATTCAGCTGCTGGAGAGGAGATTTAAACAGTCCTTGGGAGTGTGCTCCTACATAGTAATGGAGCTGTCCTTTGATTCCTTTCAAGAGAAGCATAAAGGATCCAACCATGTTTCCTGCAGCCTTGAAAGCCCTACGCTCATCATAAACACAATGGCTCTTCAATGTATATGCAAGACATTTCTCTTTTCTTCCTGCTAGACTGTGAGGCCATTTGTTTTCAAATTTCATGTGATGGTATTTTGTAGTGTCATCACTCAATCTTTCAAGAGAAGATAGTGTTGCACATTTTGTTGTGCTTTGTTTTTACTCTGGGGACATAATATTTATCATTCTTGCATGCACTTCAAGGAGAAGAGCAGAAAGTGGGACTCAAAGTTTATTTTACAAAATGCTGCCGCCTTCATGAGGTAAATGTTAGCCCTGTCTGTCTCAATGTCAGTGTACAAGTAAAATCTTTTGGTGGATATAAGGCACACTTAAGAGGGGAAGTGGCAAACCATAGAAACCAAAAAAGTTTAATCTCAGTGTTAATGACTCTTGGTCTATTTTTAACGTGGAAGTAAATTTATTTCCATGCATTTATGGCCACTTTGGAATCACAAATATCAAAAAGCAAAGTGTATTTTATTGGGCAAAATGACAGGTGTGTATATTGAGGTGATGTTATTTGATAAATTTCATGTTAAGCAGTTTAAGTGGCTCAGTGGGATTAAGTCAAACAAGCCCATTATGCCATACATCCGAAGGATGGATAAGCGGGTTTATGGTTAGGTGTTTGCCTTTGGTTTCTTTTCATCAAAGAGACATACAAAAGTTGTACTTCCCTACTTTTAAACCTTTGCAAGCATTTTTACTTCATAAATAGTGAATTCAAAAATAACAAAGATTATCTTTTAACATTCAAATGGAAAATTGTTAGCATGATTCAAATTCAAAAGGCAATTTAACCAAAAACATACAGAAAATTAAAATGGATCTCCCTCCCCCC
>JAJEJO010002745.1:137698-200767 GCA_020662805.1 Glaucomys volans
TTCTCTCTCTCTCTCTCTCTCTCTCTCTCTCTCTCTCTCTCTCTTTCTCTTCTCTCTCTCTCTCTCTCTCTCTCTCTCTCTCTCCTAATGCATTTTCCTGGAACAAAATCTGGTTTTTGAAGACAGATCTACTGTCAAATCTTGCCACTGTATCTGACTAGTTATGTGACCTTAGGAAAATTACATAAATTATTGGTGCCTAAGTGTTCCCACCTGAATGATGGAAATAATAATACCTGTCTCCCGGGACTATTGTGCTAATTGAATGAGAAAATAAGTGTGAAGCACTTTTAGCCTCCAAGCTATCACTCACAATTGATGGTCTGCATGCCAGAGAATTCAGTTTTTAAATGGTATTATTTGTGCAATGTCCGCACTTTGAAGCATGACTTTATAGTTGTTTTCTGAGTTAATTTTTACTAAGTGAAATATTGAATTATTGTCTAGTTAGTATTTAAGTGCAATGTGTTACAATTAAAAATGACATCTCAAAATTTCAGCAAACATAATTTTTGAATTCTAACATCAAAGTAAAGGAGAACAATTAAAAACAATTTTGCATAACATCATCCAGTTTTAATTTACCACTTACACTAATTGATTCCTACCAAGAATATACAAAATACCTACACATTTTCTAAGAACAGTTCATCACAATAATTCTATTCACTAGGTCTTACAATTTTTTCCACTAAATATGTGAAAAAACTGCAAATGACTCTTGGGAATCTTGTCCAAATTTTGAATCTAAGGGCTAGTGCCCATGGTCTCCAACTCTTCCTGGAGGATTAGAATACCCTCAGTTTACGGACTGGACCTCCTTCACTTTTCTCTGAGCATAGCTATGATTCTTTCTTCCTTCTTTCCTTCCTTCCTTCCTACCTTCCTTCCCTCCCTCTCTCCCTCCTTCCTTCCTTCCTTCCTTCCTTCCTTTCTTTCTTTCTTTCTTTCTTTCTTTCTTTCTTTCTTCCTCTTTCTTCCTCTTTCTTTTTGCTTTTCTTTTCTCTTCTTTTCTCTTCTTTTCTTTTCTTTTCTTTTCTTTTCTTTTCTTTTCTTTTCTTTTCTTTTCTTTTCTTTCTTCCCTTCTTCCTTTCTTCCTTTCTTCCTGGTATTAGGGAATGAATCCAGGGTACACTTCACCATTGAGATACATCCCTAGTCATTTTTGTCTTGTTTATTCTGTGAGGGTGGCTGGGATTGCATGTGGGCACCACTGTGTCCATCTGGTTTACAAATTTTGATGCACATAAGCACTCGAAGTTGCTTATTAAATATAAATGTTTTTAAAAATAAAAATTCTTAGGGATAAAAATATTTCTTTACAGAAACACTGATTTACTGAGTATTTTCAGGTCTGTCTGGTGAACATACAACTTGCTACAGTACCAAGGCCAGTGCCAAGACGAACCTGTCTTCCCAAGGTTGCCTCCTTCAGGCAATGCAGACCTCAGCTCTCTCCTGCTCTAAGAGGGGAGATCCCTGAGACTTACCTAGGAGTCAATCCTACCTGATTCTCTACATTACAGTCCTATCTTAGTATCTTCAGTGTCTGGGTATTATTTTTGACCTTTAGACTCAAATTTGCTTAAAATAGTATGCACTGCCGGGCACAGTGGCACACACCTATAATCCCATTGTCCCACGAGGCTGAGGTAGGAGGATCTCAAGTTCAAAGTCAGCCTTAGCAATAGTGAGGCACTACACAATCTAAATAAAAAGCAAAAAAGGGCTGAGGATATGGCACAGTGGTTGAGTTGCCCTGAATTCAATCCCCAGTACCACCCCCGCAAAACAGTATGCTCTTTGTGAAGAATTAATATCAATATGTGACAAATTGGAACATTTTTGGAGGTATGTATTTATAAGCTAATGTTTAACAATGCTTTGTATTTAAAACCATCTGACAAAAAGAACTCAAAGTCCTACAAAACATTTATCTTTCTTCCCAAAGCTTTGTGAAGGTCAGTGATAATTTACACTATTGTCAATTTTCCTGTTTTCACAAAGAAGCTGAGAAGAGTCTCAAAATGTGTGAGATGGAAATAGGAGAGAGGAACTGAAGCCTCAAAATGCATTTGCAACACTGTACAAACTTTCTCCTCAGTTTGGTTCATAAGAACTCTGATTTATATACACATGTGGTTCAAAAGTTCATGAACTAGCCAATTATTAGACCTTCACAATTATACATTACTTGAAAAAAAAGAACAGTATTTTAAGTTCTCCTGAGGTATACACTTTTTCTGCAAAATCTTATCTGACTGATTTTCATGCATATACTACTTATACTATTGAACCAAATATTTGTGCAATATTATTTTCTCAATTTTCATTTATCTTCCTCCCATCCTAGAAGGTACAGAATGGTTCAGAATGTGGGCCCTAGGGTGACAGTATCAACACAAATAGCCCTCTTTGACACTTTCTTATTTTATACAGAAGTTACTTAAGTAACTTGGAGCCTCAATTTATGTATCTATAAAATAGGGATAATGATATATTGTTCTTGAGAGTTGATTATTTAAATAAAACAAGTTAATACATTAAATTAGAGCACTTCCAGTTATACTGTTCAGAAAACATTGTTATCATTATTCTGACTTTCAAGAAATAATGCTAATCTTCCTCAGAGAGGTCAGACATCTTTCTCAGAGTCACCCAATAAAAAGTGGCCAACAAAAGAAAATTGAAATGATGTCTTACTGGCTCTGGAACCACTGCCTCTTCCAGCACACTATTCCACCTTTGCACACTGTCCATGCAAACCCTTGGAGCTCTACGGTACCATCAGTGATCCCCATCTCTGTGTTCCTTCCACCATAACACATCCCTGGAGAACTCCTGCTTTGCACCCAGTGCAGATCCTTTCTTATGCTCATTAGACACAACCAGATTAATTTATCCCACAAGTTTGAGCACTCTTTGAAAAGATTATTTATTTTTGAAAACTTTAGGACATTCTAGAGAGACTGGAAGATGGTACCTGTTTAATGATAACTGCTTAAACTGACCTGGATAAGGCATTCAATTTTGTATCCTATTTGGTAAAGAGGAAGGGAACAGAAGTAAAAGGGTTATTTGTTAGTGTTGCCTGAATTCAAGTATCTGTCATTCACCAGGGAAGAAATTTGAAGAAAGATCATTATAAACAACTCTCAGGTGTTCAGTGGTGAAGGAAAAATGTTCCTAGGTTTTTGTAGTTTTGTAGTGCACAATAAGAGTAAATGCTTAAGTTAATGAAAAATTAAACATCTCAGCCAGACAAATACAAACCCAACTTTTTTTAACATTTGAGTCAGTGAACATTAAATTGCTATCAAATAGCTACACATTTCTAAAGGTGCATGCTCATCTATATTCCCTGTGCTGTGGACTGGGAACATCTATGGCACTTGGCCAGTTATGTGGATCACCACACCTGAATAGCACTGGTATAGAATAGCTTTATTTTTTTTTTTTTCTCCAAATGTAATAAGAGCAAAACTCACTAGGCAACCTCATTTGTCTTTTCAAGCACTTAGGACAGTGAGTCCATCATGTGATGTGTCAGTAAGTCTTCCTCTGCTGAGAAGTCTGCACAGGGCTTCCTGAGCCAGCAGGCATTGGAGCTACTGTTCCAATGTAAGCAAGTAAGGTGGCATTGTGGGAAGCCCATACTAGACAGGAAGTGTGCAGCAGAGGACAACAATAATCTTGTTCTCATAACCTGTTTCTTACCACTGAGTAGATCATCTCAGCTGCATTTGTAAGTGAAGGGGCTTAACTGAATATTCAATAAAATCCTCTTTACTATTATATTTTTTCTGATTTTAAGAATTTCTTAAACTACCCTTAAATTCTACCCCAAAGTAAATTTCAAATTCTTTAAAATTTAATCTACAATACACTCTTCTTTCCTGATATTAATTTCCTTTGCTACATATACAACCAATCATGGTGTTTAAGAAGTTATATGACTTCTGAATAAGGGTTCATCAAGTAAGTGTAATTAAAGCTAAATTTGTATATTTCTAGTTTTTTCTGATTTGATATTCAGAAAAAAAGTTTAACACAAATTAAGTACAGGACCATAAAAATAAAACTACTTCAAGAAATATTTCTCTCTGGAATTGAATCAGTCTGTGCTCTTCCTCATTTACACTCACAGTTAAGCTAACTTTTGAATGCAGGTAACTCCTACACTCTCTGGATTATAATCTCTATTAAAACAGTGCAGTGGTAAGCAATTCCTTTCTCTACTACATAATTATGCACAAAATCAAGTGGTTTAAAAACTATTATTAAATGATGACACTACCACCTTCCTGTCTCCAGCACCTAAAAAGACATTGGACAGCACTCAAGGTCAGTTGGGTCAGGGGGTGCCATGTACCAGCCTGCTAAGTAGTTCTTCTCTTAACATAATTGGGGGGGAAAATGTTAGACTTCTTTAATTAAGGGCTAAAAATACTTCTTACTTCCATTCCTCTTACAGTTTTTGTTGTTTTTATTCTTCAAAGAACTTCTATTCTTCATTCCTCTTACTAAGTATATTTAGAAAATATAGGGACAATGCTCTGAGTCACATTTTTCTTCAAGCTAAGCATTCTTTCTCTCCATCCTTTCCTTTATCTCATTTTAATCTAGTGTTTCCTTCTTAAATGTAATTTATGCAGCCTGTGCATTTTATAGGAGATGGTCATTTTTCATCCCATAATTTCATTTCATTTTTCAATGTAGTATGGGTCCATTAAAGTGAGTGCTTGAGGAATCTAGATCAAGGAATTCCTTCTTTTTCTAAAACTGGAGGACCTCTCCTGAAATTGAGCACAGTCTTCACATGGAGGATGATAAGATGGCTCATAAACCCACTTCAACACCCTTACTGTTACCATGTCTCACAGCTACACTTGCTTCTGAATGCAAGAGATTTTCCTGCACTTTAATCCAGATTTCGAAGGTCATATATAACATCATTTTGCAGCTAAATTTCTAAATTTAGCCTTTAGTATGTCTACCTAATTCTACTATCAGTGGATAATTATTTAACCTCCTACATTAATCTTATTTACTATTCTGCAAGAAAAAGAATACAAAAACACTTAGCCTTCATTTTATATCATTTATACTTAGATTTTCCACCTAGAATTTTAAAGGACAGAAGTCAACATGCCATTTTAGTACTGGTGACCACTGATGAACTTTGATGTTTTTCTGAGTAAATATATAAAAAGAAAAATTAACAGAGCTAACTAAATACTTTTTCTGATTTTAAAACCCTCGATAATTTATTTTTAAATGAATGGACTACAGGACATTTTATGGTGATTCTATGTCATGCATAGTATAATCATATGCATAAATACATTTTCTTAAAGGTGGGTGCCACTGAATTTAGTAGAAATCATGCGCTTTTTCATAAGAGATGCTCAAAGAGAACTGAAATAAACACTATATGGGAGGATACAGAGTAAAAGATGCTCTCCACTGGTGCAAATACAAATGGGCACATTGTTTCTGGAAGGCACATTGTTTCTGTCTGTCATAGTTTGAAATGTGAAAATGTGTACAACAGAATAGGTATATAGAAGGCTACCTTCAATGTCTTGGCAAGGTAAGGAGTTTGTGTGTAGAGGAAAAAGTTATAAACCATAAAGGAAAAGAAATGATGAGTTGAAATACATTAAAATTTAGAATTTCCATATGGGCAACAATACCATTGTTTGAAAAGCAAGCCATGTAATGGGGAAAAAATTGTAAACACATATAACCTATAAAGGGTTCATATGCAGATTATATAACAAACTCCTAGAAATCAATGAGAAAAAGATAAACTAAAATGATATGAACCATGACTTGAAATAAAGGTTTCACAGATATCTAAGTGACCAACAAACATTTGAAGAAGGGTTCAAATGCATTAGTAATTTAGAGATTACAAATTAAAACTGCAATAAGATGCCTATGTCAATAGATTAGCTTAAAACTTCATTTTTTAAGTAACAATAAAAGATTGCTGGTTTTCAACACTTGTAAAGGACATCAAACAACTGAAATTTCTTATATTGCTGGAAGGAATACAAATTTCTATAACCACTTTAGAAAAAGGTTTGGCTTTATCTGATCAGTTTAAACCTATGCATACTATATGACCCAATAATCCAATTCATAAGCACATTCCAAAAGGGTATGTAGAAGAATGTTCATGGCAGTTTTATTCATCAAAGTTCTAAACTGGAAATGACATAAATGTCCATTGACAGGAGACTGGATAAAAAAATTATTGCAGTTTTTGCACATCACTACTAAGTAACAAGAAAGAATAAACATATCTTCACAAAATAATGTCAATGACTGTCTCAAAAATATTAAGCAAAATAAAAAGTCCTATACAATTCCATTTAGATAAATATCAGAAATTTGAAAAATTATTCTGTGGTTGTTATGTTTAGATATGAGATGTCCCCCAGAAGCTTATGTATGTGGCAAAGCAAGAAGGTTCAAAGGTGAAATGATTAGATTATGAGAACTACAAAATATTTGGTGGATTAATTCACTTACATGAATTAACTGGATGGTAACTGCAGGCAGATAGGGTTTGGCTGGAGGAGGTAAATCCTTGGGGATCTGCCTTTGGGGCTTATATTCTGTTCCTGGTGAGTGGAGCTCCCTCTCCCTCCTGACTGTCATGTCCTGAGCTGCATTCCTCTGTCATGCCCTTCCACCATAAGTTCTACCTCACTCAGATCTAGAGCTATGGAATCAGTCAACCATGGACTGAACTTCTGTAACTATAAGTCAAAATATACTTCTCTGCATTGTGCTTGTCAAGTTATTTGGTCACAGTTATGAAAAAGTTGGCTCAAACTATGGTTAGCAATCAGGACAGTGATTACATTTAGAGAGAAGGAAAGGAATAGTCATTGCAAGAGTCTATAGGGATCTGGATATAATTTTCAACCTGGGTAGTAGTTACACAAACATAGTCTCTCTGTACTAACTTATGTGATAACTCATACATATTGAAGCTTTTTCTACTTTGTGTATCTATTTTTGATTTGTTGAAAATTATACTTTCTAAAAGAAGAAATATTTAAATCTATCGATACCTTGTTTCTGAATCAATGTGTATGTGTTTTCTGTGGTTGCTGTAACAAATTACCACAAGCTTGGTGACTTAAAACCACAGAAACTTACTCTTTCACACTCTTAGAAGCCAGAAGTACAAGTTGGTATTCCTGGGCTGAATCTGAGAGGACAGGGCTGCATTCCGTCTTGAGGCTGCAGGGAAGACTCTGTTTCTTAGTCCTCTCAGCTTCTATTGATTTATTGGCTTAGACCACCCCACTCCATTCTCTCCTGTGTGTTCACATCGTTTTTCCCTCCCCTTCTGTGTCAGCCCTCAGACTCTTAGAAGGGCACTTGTGAATGTACTTAGGGCTTACCCGGTAATCCAGGATAATTTCTCTACCTCATGAGCTAAAATGTATTTGCATCTCTGACATCAACTTTCTATGTTCCAGGAATTTCACAGGTTCTGGGAGTTAGAATGGGGACATCTTCCAGTCTAACTGCAGAGTGCCGCTGACAACAATCTGTATGAGTTCTGAGGACAGAGAAATAACCTAGCACTAGCTGCTGGAGAGAAGACCTCACAGAGAAGGAGGAGAAAGATGCATTCTTATAGATATTGGAATCTAAAATGTAGGGAGGACAGACTGATATGGACAAAATGGCCACAATGCATGCCAAATGATAAAAAATAAGTAAGTCTAATATAATCCTCTATTAGACAAGCAAACGGAAATACCCCTGTCTAAAATGTGGTATGTTTTTCTTAAGAAGCTACTGTCCATTTCAGTTGTATTTACACTTCCGAATTTAGAACAGTGAAAGAATTCATCTTAATTTGATAAAATATGAAGGAAGTGAGGATCATTAATGATTTATTTTTGTTTGAGTTTGTTTTCCCACACCTCTGAAACCCTTTGCCTTCTCTAAATGCCTGTGTTTATTACTGTGGTGCAGAGCTACTCAGGCAGCTAATGCCCACACAATGGACAGTGTTGCCAGAAGGGAGTGTCCAATCATCACTCCGGCACTACGAGACACAGACACATTTGGCTAGATCAGATGGACACCTTTGTTATAACCCCCAACTGGGGGTCTGAGAGAAGTCCCTGTGGAGAGTCAAGACACAGGTATTTGCTCTTCTCAGCATTGTTACATGGGACAGAATAGTCCCTGACCTCATTACTGGTTTGAAATGCTTGCCCATCCCCTCAGACCATAGCTGGTGTCTCTTGTTATTCACACATCTCTTCAAAATACAAGGAGAGTTGTTTCTGGCATTCTTTAATTGAAAATGAAACAGATATTGGTCATAATCTTCATAATGAAAACTCAGGTCATTGTACAGTTATAAATTTATTTTGCTCTAATTTATACTGTATGATTTTAAGTGAGACATCAAAATTATCCTGAAAAAATAGTTTGATTTAAGGGAGGTTATTGATTAAAAAAAATTCTTATTATTCTGGAAAAGTATATGTACACCAACAAAATGCTCCAAAAGAAAATGACAAAAAAAAAATCTTATTCAAGAATTTCCATCTGTCTTTCTTGTCCCAAGGGTAACTTCAGAGAAGATTCCATGTGAACATGGATAAAAAGTAAGCTTATAAATATGTGTGAAAAGGGAAACTCAGTAGTCCTTTATTTGACCATGATGCTTTGGAAAGCAATTTCCTCATGCAGTCCAGTATAGGGTGCTACTAAAGAATAGCATAGGTACCTGCCCTTGGAAGGGCAAAAGACTTAGGTAGAAACTGAGTTCTGGGGCCCCATTTCTGGGCCAGAAATGAACCAACACGTTAGGGGTTGGCTCCTGGTCTGGGGTAAGGCTGAGGCCACCCATGTGGAAAAGGATCCCCTGGAGTTTTCCAATACAGATGCCCCTAGCTTATGAAGGTTCAACTTAGAATTTTTCAACTCTACAATGGTGCAAAAGCTATACACACTCAGCAGAAATTGTACTTTGAATTTAGAATGTTGACATTTTCCTAGACTTGTGACATGTGACAATACTGCAGCTTAGTCAAGGATGTGATCAAGAGGGTAGATGACCCTGCACTGTATTCAACAAATTACATGGGATATTCAATAGTATGATAAAAATAAGTCTGAGTTACATGATTTTGCCTATCTGCAGACTAACATGAGCTTTCTGAGAACACATAGGTTGGACTATAAGCTACAACGTTCAGTAGTTTAGGTAAATTAAATGCATTTTTAGTTATGATATTTTCAATTTATAGTGAACTATTTGGGTGTAACCCCATCTTAAGTAGATGAGCACCTTTATTTTTGTATCAACAGAGGAATATTGATATATATCAGTTGAATATCAGATATATTAATGGGTGGTGGCCATCTATGCTTTTTTATGTCATTATGGATAAAAAGGCATTTTATCCAACAACTAAACCCAGTTTAATTAGTGACTAATACATATCCTCTTTCTGACCTAAAATATCTGCTTGAAAGATCAAGATTAATGTACACACATGTATTTTAGTTTCTATTTTTATAGTTTATTACTGTAGTGTTTTGAAATTTCTGGAACATGGACCCACTGATGGAACAATGTTGTTTCTGTATTTAGAAATGAGTCATAACCAGATTTTCTGCAGACATTTGAGAGTGTCTCAGATGTCACTGCTATGTCACTGTCTATTAGGTCTGTTGCAAGGGGTTTGTACAGCTCTTTTGGATTTTCCATGTCATTTTTGTTTCTATATATTGGAATTATAAGAGACAAGAAATACAAGCATTCCATATTTATAAGTGATATTCTTCCAAGTCCTTTCTATGATTATGGACCATCTCATTTAATCTTCATAATAAGTGTATAAGCAAAGAGACTATAATTTATCCTTCAATATGGAACATTTTCAAGTGTGAAAGGGGAAAGCTAGTAGTAGTTACTTTATAGCAATTAACTTAAACAGGGATCCTCCTTGGCAAACGCTGATGGATAGTCATGGTATACAAGATAATTATTTTTATCCTAATAAAAGGTGAGAAAATTAGGGCACATATGTTCCAGTAATGTGCCACATCATGGCAGAATCAGGTCTGTCTCCCTGATAAGTCTGACACCACAGTCCTTGCTCTTAATCACATGGCTGGAGGACAAATGGAATCAACCTGTGGCAAACACAAGGCCATGGGTATGATTTAGTAAGATTCTAAATTCAACCATTTAATTGAAATATTCAGTTGTAACACTAATTTGACTTATGGAGATATAACTTTTTGCTTATGCCTAGATTTTACTTCAACATGAAGCCCTTTAAAAGAATAAAACCTTCTTCAATCACACATGTTATTTTTTTAACTAGACTTGGCATGTATTTAGCGGTCTCATTATCTCATTATTTATTTCTTGCTTCTTGGAAAGAGGTCACATGTAGGGGGATATCTGGATTAACTGGATGCAGATAACACAGCTTTTAAAAGTCTTCCATAAATTGGCAAAGGAAATTTTCCATTAAACATTGTTAATAAATTTTATAGATTAGTTTTAAAAATTACTTTCAGTATTTTTTTAAGGGCGCACCATGAATGTGCTTGTAAATATACACTGTTCTTCTATTTTATAAAGATGTTGGGTAATAGTGGATTGGAGAGATCTGAATTTTAAAAATGACCCCTTGGAGGCTGCCTTTTAGGACATCTGGGGCTCTCTGTTCATTCCCTTCTACATATGGTGATAAAGCATGTCCACTTCTGAGATACTTGAACAAAAAGTGAACATGAACATAAGCCAATCATGAACCAATAAAATGATAACCTGGCTGAAATGAAGATTAGCACAAGCAGAGGGGCTGGCACTTTCCTGATGCATAGTATGCCCAATAACACTGACAGCCATGCCAGGGATTGTAAAACACATATAATCCTGCAATGGTAGGGGAAAAAAATAGGTCATAAGAGGAATTTATGCTAGCAAAAAAAAAAAAAAATGTACAAAGATTCAAAGATTTAGGCTTAGAATTTAAAGGATTAATAAACAAAGGAGTATTGTGGATATAAATTCTTCTCTGAAAAAAAAAAAGGTTACCAACATTATTTTTTTATCTACTGACACTTCTGATCCTAGATAAAACTTCTTCCCTATATGACTCTGCTTCTGAAGGACACAGGCTAAAAGAAACTGGGCCTGATCCTTTATCTTGGCCTAGAACCCTTGGTGGTGAGACAGGAAAGACCCACCTCTGTGCCAGCCAAGCATGGCTGAAGTTCAAGGGTTTATCATTCTGAAAGGCCATTTCATTTGCCTCCCCTATGTTTTGGAATGAAAATTAGTCCTCGGATTGAGTGTGAAACAAAAATCCACAATATCCCCATCCTCCCTTTCCTCCCCTCCGCCTCCCTCTTATTTCATTCTAACAGCCACATGCTGTTAATTGGAGGAGCAGGCACTGGGACCTAACCTCACACATGCTGTCCACAATGCATCTTAACGGAAAAAGTTCCTTGTCTACCCACTTCACCTGTCAATGTTCTGCTTCCTGAACTTTGAGTTTTAAGTTCATTTTGCCTTGTTATGCAACTGTATTTGTTTCCTAAATCAGAGTCAAATTTCTGACATGAACAACATTTCAAATAATGTAGGCTTTGGCAAGAAGATCTATAAGTAATCAACAGGTATATGAAAAACTGTTCAACATCCCTAGTAATTAGAGAAATGCAAATCAAAACCACCTTAAGATTCCATCTCAACAACATGGGGTTCTTTACTGAAGGTAATTTGAATTTTCAAAACAGTTTCATGTGCCATATATTCCTAATCCCCCAAAATAATAATTTTTATAAATATTTAGCAGGTAAAAGATAGGAAATAAAAAAGTCGAGAGATGACAGAAAAGGAAAAAATGTCATCACCCAATGTCTAGATTGCATGATTCATTGCTAATTCTGTCAGGATATCTCAGAATTATTTATCATAAGATAAAATATTTCAACTGTATTTATTTGGGGGCATTGTTTGCCAGGATTAATTTTTGGAATTAGTTGCCATGGTCTCTCTCCAACCAGGAATAGTTCATGAAAAGTACTATCATGAACTTATGAGCATTTAAATCTGTCAACAATTATTTTTAGATAGTATAGCCAGTTAATCCCTTTCTCTAGACCCTTGATCACCTAACAATACATTTGAGGGAAACATTTTGATGAGACCAGTTAGCAGAAGGAGACAGCATAAAGAATTCTTTATCACTAAATAAACCAAGAACTTTTACTAGTTCAAAAGTTTGCTTAAAAAGACATACAGTACCTTATTTGCATGCAATGTCAATTAATGTCTTATAAAACATGAATTTTAAAATATGAGCAAGGATATTCTCTGTTCACAAAGTAGGAAACTCAAAACAGACTGATAATTATTTTCTTCTTCAAAAGATCTATAATGTTTATATAAGGAAGCATGATATGAAGAATTTTTCTATTCTGTGAGATATTGCTCTAATTCTACCTTAATACTTTGATGCGCCTAAAGAACTCAACCCCATGCCTACTATATTAGGATACTGGGGGTAAAAAAAATTAGGCATCTGTTACCCAAATGGCACATACTTCTAAAAATCACTGTTTTTGAGGGGATTTCCAGGGAAGTCTTACAAGGTAGCTATCCAGATCCCCTGTAAACTACTGGATAATAATTTCTTTGTGTGGGGATCAAGAATGTATACTTTAATAAATATTTCAGAAAATACCAAAGCTCAAGCAAGTTTGAGAACCACTGATCTATATCATGAGAGAACAAATGTTTGCCTGTAGGGCTTCTATCTGCTTTAAATGATGACCAGACACGAAATCCCAGAGGCAGATTTTTAGTTATGGAGATGTTTAGATTATTCCACACGGAAACACTGTGAATAATGTACAGCAAACTAGAGTGCTGTTCTAGAGATTGTTTAAGATTGGAGTTTAAGGTTGTAAATTCATAAAACCACAGCAATTTTTAGGAGGAAGTTCCTAATTTTACAGATGAGGAAAACCATTAAATAAAGTAAATCATGGACATCAACCATCAGTGTTTACAAATCCCATGTGATCAAATGGGGGTGCACAAAATGCAAAGGAAATGTAAAACATGTCGAAGATAAACTGAAACAAGAGGCTCGGTTTGCATCAGATCGAGCTGTTAAAGTCATGAAGCCGCTGGGTACATCTTAGAGACCATCCTTTTCTCAAGGCCCCTCTTGTGGCCCTGTCATGATGAAGTGGATCAAATGCTTTCGGCTCAGACTGGTTCCAGCTCTACACAGGGCAAGCATCAACAACAGGCAACTTTCCATCCCCATTTCCACTGATTTTAGGAATCTTAGCTCAGGAAAGAAACAAATCCTTCCCTGTGACCTAGAGAACAGAAAGAAACCTTAAAGAGGATGAGGTTTGGCTCCTCAGAGTTCCATTATTTGTCCTCTTACTGCAACATTTTTTTTTCAGGGTTTTTTTTTTTTTTTTTTCTTTTTCCTTTTATTTTTTTTTTCAGGGTTTTTTTTTTTTTTTTTCCTCTTTGACCTTTTTCCTTCATTTGAAACTTCAGTCTAATACTCCCTGGAGGCAAAATTCATTATACTTTAATTTTTAGATGTAAATCCAAAAAAAAAAAAAAAGAAAAAAAATGAAAACAGTGGGTAAAACTCAAGGAAAAAAATTCTTTATATGAAAAGAAGTCTTTAATTATAGAGATGAGGCATGATAATGTTTTACCTTACTTATTTAGACAAACAGGTATTTTCCCCATTAATATTTATAGATTTAGAAATCACTTCCTTCAATGTTTAGAACAAATGGGTTTTGGTATGCATCTCTACAGTTTTGGATTGTTTTGGAAAATCACTCAAAAATTTCCCAGAGGGGACACCTGATCTATTCTGTCATTTTCAAGTTCACTTCAAGATTTGCTTCAAACCCCAAGTGGACCCAGTAAGCTCAAACCACTTCAAAGAGCTTAAGTCAGGACAGCAACTTGGCCTTTCTATGTAGCTCTATTCAACAAGAATTGAATTCAAAGTGTTGAGAATGAGGAATCAAAGGAAAATTTATACCTAATGCACAGCTTCTTTGATTTTTGCTGTGTGTGTTCTGGTTTGACAACTGTTTGGGGGCCCACATTTTCAAGCTTAGCACCCTACTCTTGCCACAGCCTGCTGACAGCCTTCCTTGAGCTTCTTTTGGAGCAATGGAGTATTAGCTCCTCTCCCAGAGAAGGCACGAGGCCTTATTTGGTGATGATAGCTCGGTCTCCAGTGCAGTGGCTGGCACAGAAAATGTTTCTGAAGTGAACTGAAATTTAGAAATCTGTAGCACCTCTCACATCTGTTTTGGTTTAGGAGTTCGTTTGTAAGCCTGCCAGGCACAAGTTGTTTTTTAAATAATGGAGTTTCAAGAATGTCTCATCTCTTGAGCTACAAACTCATTTAAATTTGGTAAACAAAATTTTAATTATTAAGTGTAAAATAAAAGAAGGTTCTTTACATGACACACATAAGCTTTTGTTCAAATAAATCTTAATTCCTCCAGAACAATTTTTGGGATTATCAAGTGTATACAGATTAGTGTTTTTATCCCACTTACCATTCAACAATATTTCTATTTCTTAGGATAAATTTAACCATTTTTTTTTACTGGCTAAATTATGACCACTGTCTAACCATGCACATTTATAATCATAAAATTATTTTTTAAAGATTTTGAATCTTCTCCCAAAGGCCAGCTACTTTCTGACTTCTTCAAGATTTTGAAAATACATAACACTGCTTTTGTCCCCAAGATATATCACCATCTTATTACAATTACTTTTCAGAGAGGAGCACCATATTTCTGCTAATAAGGCTCTGGATATATAATAGGTCTGTTTTAGTCAGATATTTCTCGGCCGTGACTAAAAAACCCATCAGAACAATTGTAGAGGAGAAAAAGTTTATTTGAGGGCTTGTGGTTTCAAAGGTCTTAGTCCACAGAAGGCTGGCTCCATTTGGAGGGCTCAAGGTAAGGCAGAACATCATGGCGGGCGAGAGTATGGCAGAGGGATACAGAGAGAGACAGAGAGAGAGAGAGAGAAAGAGAGAGAGAGAGAGAGAGAGAGAGACACTACACGCTCCCCCAAAGCCAGGTCCCCAATGCCCCACCTCCTCCAGTTACCACTCAGTTAATCCCATCTGGAGATTAATTCACTGATTGGGTTAAGGCTCTCACAACCCAATAATTTCTTCTCTGAATTTTCTTGCATTGTCTCACACATGAGCTTTGGAGGGACATTTCACATCCAAACCATAACAAGGTCTAACACTGTGATCCTGAAATACTGCCCAAATGTAGGATAGAAAACTGATAGCATGGTAAATCTATAGCCTGAGCTCTATCCGACAGTGAGTGTGACACAAGCATTATCCGCTTTCATTTGATAGTGTTAAAATAATCTCAGTCAGAGAGCAAGATCTAAGTTTAATTGGCAGAAACACTGAGCAGAGGTTTGAGAGGCAAAACTGCAGAGGTCAAGGGTCCACAGCCATTACTCTTCCAGCAGTGGCAGAAAGAGAACAGACAAGTGCATTCAATCAAGGGGGAGGGACCGTGAGGACCAGGCCACCCACACAAACCTTTGTTTGCTTATTTGGTTCTTTCAATAGGATACCATGAAGACAGGTGTTAGGGTTTGAAAAATTCTGTTTGGGGAGACCTACTGCTTAGTGAGTGCTTTTCCTCTGAAGGTACCTTCGAAGCATACTTTATATATTTCTTCTTAAATGGATGTTGGCTTATTTAGTGTGAGTAATGCTGACATAGTTTTATGTGTGACTTTAAATCAAAGCTAAATGGATTGAAATGATATGGATTTCCCCTTAATTAACAAAGAGCTTTATCAAGTTGACCAAATACGAGAACATGAGAGTGTACCAATAAGAACATTCTTTGCCATTTCGTTTCCTGACGACACCACTATGGGGACAGATTCCAAGTAGAGGGCACAATAAAAAAATTCTCTTCTCCTATGTATAGCAAAATATTTGATTTTAAAATGTATTAACCCATCCATTATCCCTAAACTGTCAGAATGTCTGAAAAGCAGAAAAAGAGATAGAAAACTTTATATATATAAAGTTCTGAAAGTTTATATCTATAATAGAATATAATTCAGTCATTTGTAATAATGAAAGTTTCAGTTAAAATTGTCACTTAACAACATGATGTCATATATTGCAAGATTTTCAACACTCTGGTATTTGCTTTGAATATTCAATAAAATATCCAATTTTTGGTAGTTACTTCATTTTATGCCTATTCCACATCTCATTCAATGTATTTATGGCAATACATTGAATCTGACACATAACAAGCCATATTTAAAACAAAACCCAGCTCTGTTCACACATATTAAATAGCTATAAATTTAAATAGTGAAAGCCTTTAGAAAGCTGATCTCAAAAGGTACAGCATGTAGCTGAAATAGCAACATTTATGCTTTTAAAATATATTCTTCAATGTATATTAATTGTCACCCACTGTACTAGGCCCTAAGAATACAATGTGGAATAAAATAATGTGTCTTTTTCTTCATGGTGTTTGTGTTCAATGTTGAATGATAGATATTCGGATGTTATGTTGTTGCTAAAATTAATTTGCAACTATCCAGTGATTAGGGAAAATGTATCAATAAATTTAGCATGCATTGTTGGAAGGAAAAATTAAGAAACAAAAATTTTTGAAATTTTAGAAAGAACCTCCAAAATATTACAGTAACATAAAAAAGGCTTTATTTCCATTGATCAACATAGATGCAGTTGACTCCTAAATATATCACTCTAGATTCTATTTCTTTCCTGAGATACAAATTTTTTCATTTTTCCTAATGCCTGCTAAACATCTCTACCTGCTTTCTCTAAGTGTAACTCCAACTCAGTGTATGTTGACCAGATAGGTTGACCCTATGTTTTGTCTTGTCTCCTTTCCCCTATTACAGATGCCATAATTCTTCCAGATGCTGTGGAAGACACCTCAGTTCAATATCTTGCATTTCTCCACGTTTCCATAGCTCTGTTGGATTTGTCGGTATCCAGCATCACAGTTAAATGGTTCTCTCCATCGCTTTACTATTGAAATAATCTTTTTTCAAACCTACCTTAATCATCTGTGGCATTTATATATGCTCTGGCACAATACTAATCTTCCCAACATAAAACTTCTTTAAATCCCCTGGTTATTAGCTTTGTGGTCTTAAGTCACTTAAACACTCTGAGTAATAAATGTGTGAAATGGTATTCCATCTAAATTATCTTGATCCTTTAAATGCAATGATTCTGCGTCAGAGACACACAAAAAATTTTAAAAACCTCCTTTCTATATATATTAAATAAACACTTATACTCAATAATACTTAACTAACCTCTCTAGCCACATCATCTATGACACCTCCAAATTTATCTTCCACTCTGGCCTATTGAACTACTTCCTCTGTCATAAATAAAATATAATCCTTCTATATTCATGTTTCTGTTTTTAGTTTCCCTTTTATCTGGAATATTCTTTCTCAAAATTCATTTTTCCATCTTCAAAGATGCTTATCTGTTACCAGTATATAATAGAAGCTTTCCTGATCTCTCCTTCCAGTGTCCATAATACTAAATTCATACTTGTTTTATTGTACTTGATCTGTACGGAGAATTATTCTTTACATTATAGTCACCAACTACAAATGTGTTCAGAGGAAATGTGTATTAATGACCTGTAGTCGCCAATTCAAGGTTTTAAGTATTAAATAAACATCATTCTATCAATATTTATGTAAAAGTTCGAAAAAAAATTACTTTCATTATTGTAGAAGGCTCAAGATCCCAAAGTGCTTTCAGATATGTTTCCTCAATTAACTGGTACAAAACTCTGTGATGCAGATTATGAATTTAATTTGCATATAGGAAAACTGATTCCCAGGGAAGTTATTTGTCATTATATAACTACATTCAACATTCAGGTCTGAGACTAAAAGGAAAATAGTCTTTAGAGGAGTCTGACAATAATTTTTCCATAATATTAGAGCCAAAATTCATATTAAAATAAATTTATTTGCACAATGAAAAACCACACATTAAGAAGTTCCCTGGTTTAATTGAAGATCTAGAATCAAAATTTTTAACACAATTATTTGAACCTCATCGCTTTCACAGTTGTGTTTCCTTAAGAAGTAGTGATGCCACTTGGTTCAAGCACAGTTTATCAGTGAATTCCATGATGATGTCTGTGCATAATTATGATCAGTGCTCCAGAAAGGTGCTAGGGCAGCGGAAGGTGTTTGTTTTTACTGAAAGTTGTCAGGGCATTCCAGAGAAGCAAATATTAACTTGGTGTTCAGGGAGCTCCTTCCAAGTGCTTCTTTTACTTCAGTGGTAATTAAAAAAATCACTCAACAAATGAAGCACTTAAAGTACATGAAAAATTCCTTTGCATTTATAGACACTGCTGTTTTGCCCTAAGATTTCTCTGGTGGAAAAAAAAATAAACAAGAATGTAAACTTCCCACAGAAGTAAGTTCTTGAGCCTATACAGCTTAAAAGCTGACATATTTGCTGACTACCTAGACTTAGAAAAAGAGCAGTATGAGGCTGAAATTGTAGAAAACAATGGAACTTGTGAACGAAGACAGTTGAGCAGTTTTTAGATAAGCAGAAAAAATACAGAACTGCAGGGAAAGGATCAACTTGGAATCCCCATCGGGGAATCCTTATTTGGAAAGCATTTGTTTTTTAATATATAAAACACGCAACAAAACCACCAATTTAACATGCAATTATGGGAGTCATAATATTTTCTGACTCATGGTTATAGAAAAACACTTTAAAATAATAAAAATGCATCTTTTCAGACAAACAAAATACACTTATGTTGGAACATACATAAGATGGATTTCTTGATACTACTGGGACTCGCAAACTAAACAAAGTGCCAATATTTCAGAATATTACAGTGTGGAAATCACTAGTGAATAATGATTCTGAGGCTAACCCTGCCCTCAAATAATTCTGCATTGTTGAATCCTTGACCTATCCATGTTTCCTGTCTTGTTGTCTCAAGAGCTCTATGAAATGCTGTGAATTGTTCATACAGGCAGCAGGTATGTCATGCTAAAGGCCAGAAAGAAAATGAAATTCAGAGTAGCATTATAACTCTGAGAACAGAGTCATTATTTCTTTGTATGTACACATGCACACTCACACACATGAGCACATGCATGTGTGCACATACACCCACACCCACACGAGTTAACCTTCTCCCTGTGGAAAAAGGCATAAAAGGAAAGCACTCCATGCCTTTCACTATGGGTTTGGATGTGAGGTGTCCCCCAAAAGCTCATGTGTGAGACAATACAAGATTCTGAGGCGAGAGGATTAGGTTATGAGAGGTGTAACCTAATCAATGGTTTAATCCACTTGAATGGATTAACTGGGTGGTAACTGGGTGTGGCTGAAGGAGGTGGGTCACTGGGGTTGTACCCTTGGGGTTATATTTTCATCCCTGCTATATGGAGGCCTGTTCTGCTTCCTGATTGCCACGTCCTGAGTGGCTGTCCACACCCTGCTGTCTTGGTGTTCCACTTCACCTCTAGCCCAGAGCCAATGAATCAGCTGTCTATGAACTGTGAGAACTTTGTGACCACTGAACAGTGAGTGACAAATAAACTTTTCTGCCTGCATATTGTTCTTGTCAGGTCTTTTGATCACAGCAGCAAAAAAGTTGACTAAAACACCTTTAGAGATCAAATACCATAATGCAAAGAAGTCAGAGAAAATGTTTCGTCCCTCCCTAGTACTCACCCTTGTCTTTTAAAATAGAAGTGTTTAATTCGTAAGTTCATTAATCACATGATTAAAACCAGTTAACAAACATATAATTTCATTTCTCAGGAAGCAAAGACTATTTATAAAATTTAAATCAAAATTTGTTATTTAGGGTAGGAGGAGAGGAAGTGATCAATGTATAGAGAAATTCCACAAGTAGCAGATTGCAGGAATCCACAGCCAATGATTATGTGGTTACAGAGCTGCTATCGTGGATATACCAGGAACCACAACAAACAATCAACAATATTCTGGAACAAATAAATTTGTAAATTAAGAATTGCCCACATTAAATTAATAATAAGCTTTTATCAAAGCAAAAGCTTTATCGTAACAGTAAAATGTAGATTTAAAAACAGACATATTAGAAAAGATTATTTACTATTCCTTTACTATTCCTCAATTAAATGTACACTTAAAAGCATAATATGCTTTGCATATTTTAATTGAATAAATTATGAGTAACTACAATTTGAATTATAATGAGGATGGTGGCACTTATTCTAAAGTGTATTTTTATATTAAAATCCTGGTGTTCCAATGCAGCGTAATTTTTAGTGACTTGGATGAATGAGCTAAACTAGGCTATCTCCCTCCTTCTCTTCAACACACGCCAATTTGGAAGTGCTACAAGTAATCACATATGAATTTAATGCTCATACTTAACTGTAATTAGCTAGCAAAATGTTAATGAAAGTGTATTTGTTAGCAGCAAAGAAAATCAGCATCTCATTACCAGACAAGTAGGAATTGCTTGATGTATAAACCTAATTGTTCATAGATCAGTTCTTAAATGTTAAAAACACAAATTGTGGGTGTTCCTTTTAAGATTTATGGCTTGTAAAATCTCACACAGAAGTAGAATGTGCAGTAGGTGATATTTTTCTTGTAGCCTTAGTTCCATTTCCTACGTTCTTCATGGCCTTTCCAGACTTCATGCCAGAGCCCTTCAGAATTTAAAGGGAAAGGATTCATATTTACTGATGTTCTCCATACCAGGCTCTGTGGCAGAAGCAAAGGAAATCAGAAGAGTCATGAGCACCTCCAGTATGTTTTTGATTAATATGTTTTCCTCCTGTTGGTATTTAGAATCATGGAATTTTATTACTAAATGTGTTACTTTCTTTCCCAGTTTTTCCTTTTCCTGAGAGCATCTGTCCAGTTTCTGGAATCCAGACTTCAGGTTGGTTCATCGTTAAACCTTTTCTCCTTTTTTCCCCTCAAACCAGAAAGGGCCTAGTGTCCTCTGGGTGCTAACTCTGGAACTCCCTGTATTAGGCTCCAACTTTAGGTACTTCTTCCTGGTTACTTTCTCAAACGTGACTTTCTCTTTGTACTAACTCTTCCTTCTCCTTGTTAACAGAGTTAAATCTATAGAGCAGAACAAAACCCTAACACTCACTTTTCATCCTCTTGCTCTCTTGAAGAGTAGAAGTCCCATCCATGCACCTTCTGATCTTTTTTTCTGTCCTAGGTTTCCATTCTGCTAATTCTTTCTGTGCACTTCTGGTTACTTCACAAGCAGGCTCATTCAGTGCCTTCTCTCCCCTCCATGGAATACCTTGCCCCACCTGAGTACATGGAGACACCCTTCTAATGGTCTAGAGTCCAACTCAAAAGCTGCTTTCTCTTCATGCCTTGTCTAATGCAACAAATCAAAATCATTTTTTTCTTCCACGCTACCAGAACTCCATGTTGAAGATTCTGTTAGAGCACTCTGCAGAGTTTGTGTTGTATATTATTCTATACTAGTACTTTCCCTGTTGGACTTTGAACTGCCTGAAACCAAGGATCATATAAACTCATGTAAGTCATCTATTTGCTAAGTAGATTTTGTCCTCTTAATTGAATTAAAGTCAGACATTTGTTTTGTGCTCTTATATTTTTAATAAATGATAGGTCAGAGTTAATCAGGTCCTCATGGCCACTTAATTGTAAAACTTGTTCTCCTTGACACCCAAACTCCTATGCTACTACCACACTATAATGATAACTACTAATACAGACATACCACTATCAGGAACAATTCTATTTTTTTTTCTTTTTTCTTTCTTTTTTTTTTCCTACTGGGGATTGAACCCAAAGGTACTTTACCACTAAGCTATCTTCCCAGTCTTTTGTTTTGTTTTTTGTTTTATTTTGTTTTGTTTTGTTTTCAGACAGGGTTTTTCTAAGGTGGCAAGGGCCTTGCTAAATTCCTTGAGTTTGACCTTGAATTTGTGATCAATCCTCCTGCCTCACGCACCCTATTAGCTGGGATTACAGCCATGTGCCACCACCCCTAGCAATTCTAAATATTTTAGCATGTTATTTAATTATCACGATTCCATAGACATCCCTATATTACAAATTTGTGAACTGAAGCATACAGACATTCAATTAGTTGCCTGAAATCATGCAGCTAATATTACATGGAAACAAAATTAAGCTTATGAGTTTAGCACCAGAGTCCAAATTCTTAATGTTCTGTCATGGGATTTATATTTTTAAAAAGCACAGCAGAAAGAGGCACTTTGAAGAATTTCTAATGGTAGAGTTTAGACACTTGTGCTCCTGGGCAGAAAGACCTCCCCCATAGCCCTTCAAATCACTACAAGGACACAACACCTCCATGCTTTAGTTTAAGGACCTGCCTTGGAAGAACATGTGTATTTCTTGTCTGAGTACATGCCTTCTTCAATACTCACTCTCAGAACATGATTTGGTCACCTTTAATTTATGTTCCTCTCTAAAAGTCAACATGAGTCTCTGGCTATAAATTTGTCATGGTTAACTAATGAGCTAAATTGTGTTTTCTGTCAGTGTTCCATTTAAATTGATGTGACCTCATTCATTAACACATACGTATTTATAGTTGTGAGAAATACACAAAGGTTTCAAAGATTTCTGCCTCTTTCAGAAAGCCAAGAGGGAAGTATACTGAAAAGTTAGTAAAGATATGTGAGAAAAGGAAGGAAAATTGAAATAGCTTGACTTCACCTAACTTTCACTGTAAAATAACATTTCTCACACACCACTTTAAACCTGTTACTTCCCTGTTGAAGCACCTTTAACTTTTCTGCACTGAGTGCACAGTTTCGCATTCACCACCTTGTATGCAGAGCTCCACAGAACTGGGGCCAACCTGTCCTTCCCAATGTATCTCTCATTCAGACACCATGCTCCTGCCTTGATTTACTCCTTCTGTCTTTGCACCCGCGCCTCTAACACTTTAGGCACTGCCAGGTACTCAGGGTGCTCACTTGGGAGTGACACCACAAAAAGCCCTTATTTTAGTCAGCTTTTTGCAACTGCAACTAAAAGACCTGTCATGAACAATTTTAGAGGAGGGAAAGTTTATTTGGTGGCTCACCATTTCAGAGGTCTTGGTCCATAGATGGCAGACTCTATTCCTTGGGGCTTAAGATGAGGCTAAACATCATGGCGGAAAAGTGTGGCAAAAAAAGCTCACATGGTGATCAGGAAACACAGGCTCTACTAGCCAGATACAAAATATATACCCCCAAGGCACTCTCCCAATGACCCCCTCTTGCAGCCACACTCTACCTGCCTTCAGTTGCCACTCAGTTAATCCCATCAGAGGGATTAATTCACTGATTGAGTTAAGGCTTTCATAATTCAGTCACTTCTCTAAACCTTCTTGCATTCTCACACATTAGTTTTTGGGGGATACCTCATATCTAAACCATAACAGCCCTACTCTCAAGGTGCTTATAATTTAGTGAAGAAAGAAAGTGAAGCAATTTTAATACTTGATATATATCTATAAAACAACAGATCTCAAAAAATTTTAGCCTCAAGACCACTTTGTGGCCTTAGAAATAATATTTCGAAGAACTTTGTTTCTTGGGTATGTGGATTTTTAAACATTTTTTTTACCACAGTAGAAATTAAAATTGAAAGAGTTCAAATATTTATTAGTTTATTTAAAATAACCATAAATGATAGTATTTATATAAAATTTTATGAAAACAATTTTTTAAAAATGAGAAGAGTGGCAATGTTTTACATTTTCCTTACATCTTGATTTCTGACTTAATAGAAAACAGTGAAATTCTCATGTGTCTTCTGCGTCCAGTCTGTTGCAATGTCACCTGTCATTTAGCTTCTGGAAATCTCTACTGCATATGCATGAGAGGAGGAGAGGGAGAGAGAAAAATTTAAAAAGCCACATTTCACTGTTGTGAAACTGTTTTGACCTCGTGGATACCTTGACAATATCTTGGTGGCCTTCAGAGGTCCCCATACAACACTTTGAGAAGCATAGGTTGAAGAGAAGAAAATGAAGGACGAGGTAGGGATTAGTTTTACATAGGATGAGGGATCAGGAAGTACCTCTTTGAGAAAGTGAAAGCTGAACTGAGGTTTGAAGACCGAGGACTCAACTCTAGGCATAGGAAAGAAGAAGTTTAAAGCACCCAAAGTAGGGAAGAGCTTGAGAAATTTGAGAATCTGAAGAGGACACTGGGGTGAGAATGTGGTGAGCAGGGTAAAGGGCAGCATGAACTGTAGCCACAAAGCAGGCAGCGCCAGGCTTTGCAGACAGAGGTCATACATTAGTGGCCTGCGGTTCTGATCTGGACATCTGTCTTACACATTTCCTTTGAGTTTGTTCTGAGTTTGCACAGTACTGCTTTATTATTATTTTGTTGATGATAATGATGAAGTTGATCTTTTAAATGGAGATTTTGCAAAGTATGTGGAGTCTCTTACACAGATTGGAACATCAGACCATAGTAGGTCAACTTCAGTGTTGAGCATCTAGAACAGGCACCTATTGCATGAGAGGAAGCCATGGTCTCCACTGCTATCTGCCTCTTCAAAGTTGAAGCCCTCTCCTTTGCCGTTCATCCTGATTAACTCTCTCATTAAAGTGACTTTCCTCACCCCACACAAGGGCTGTGTGTGAGACCCCTAAAGAAGGAGTACTTCTAGCATTAGCTTTTGATTCAAACGTGAAATTCATGAATTGTGATTGGAAGGGAGCAACATACTCTCACTTATGTTTTTAAAAGACTTCTGGAAAAAGATTGTCGGGAAAGAGTAAAAGCTCCGTTGGAAAAGCTCACTACACCATTAGCCCCTCCTGCACTATTCACATCAAGAGCTCGGTGGGCTTCTGCACGTTCCATGCCAAATGCTCTTGTTCCCACCCACCCTTCCCTTCCTGTGGGTAGCTATCCGTGTTTAGCAGAATCAGGCTTGGCTGAGGCATGGGATACAGAGGTCTGACTCCCAGGAACTGGCAGTCATGAGAGACTGTTTCAGATATCTGAGGAGTAAGTGGCCTTTACAGAGTTGGCTTACCATCTGAGGATAAGCTAATTCTCTAAGCAAATGGCTTCCCTAACTCCACCCCATCCTGTTCCTAACGGAATAAGCCCCTCCTGTCTGGGCCTCTTTACCTATGCGACTATAAAAAAGGTGAAGGTGGGGTCCTCTATCCTCTTGGAAGCCATATCTGGAATGGCCTAATCCACCACACTCCCTTCCATTTGAAAAGAGTATTCGCTCTTCTGTTTATTGATTAGATAAGTTTATTAGTAATTAATTGGTCACCAGCACCATTGTCCTCCGACAGAAACTGTTCCCCTCATCCATGTGGGACATGGAAAACCCCCCACATCTTCCCTTCTCCTTCTCTCCCTCAGGATCTTCCTCAAAGTCCCTTCCTCATGCAGGAGATGCCCTTGTGAACTATCTTCAGACAACACTGTTTCCTGCCTGATGCATTGACAGTACAATTATTTACACTAAGATTTTATAATCATTGGTGTTAGAGCTTCCCACATTTAGAGTAATCTCAGCGAATAGGGACTTCCTTAAGGGCCTGGTGTCTCTACCGCTCTCATCTGCCAGAATTGACCATTCCAACAACTCCTACAATAGCAACCAAGCAACCTCCTGTGGTCTCTATGGAGTTCATCCTCCTGTAGGCATTTTTCTCACATTTTCCAGACTATTATTACCCCATATTTATCTGTTGATTGGTCAGAACAGGCAGAGGAATTATCAGAATCCCATGTGTATCATAAGCAATTTCTTTTACAGCAGTTACTATCTTATTCTACATGTTGTCTAAAAGGTGATGGCAAGTTGACATCTCTCTCAGTTCCATCAGCCCTAAAATGGTGTCACAAGAAATAGCACCTCCCTGAAGGAATGTCCTAATGTTTAAATGGGATAGTACACACAAAGTGCACAGTTCTTGTTAACTGCAAGGCATGGGATAAATCCTGTCTTTAGAAGCATGGCTAGAGGATGACTGTACCTCCCTCATACAAATGAAATTTTCTCCATTATTCAAAATCACACCAAAAAATGTGATTTTTCATAAAGTCCTTGCCACTCTTAAAGGGCACATGGATGTCCTTTTGCAATACTTTTTGGTAATAAAAATGTTTTCAAAATCCTCAGCACATGTATTTTTCAAAGATACATTTCTGGGCAGAAATTTATGATTAATCAATTTGTATATTAATTTCTCTAGTGAACCATTTTTTAGTAACTTTAGAATTGTAGATTTTTTTCCATCATCTGACTTTAATATGAAGCTCCTTAATCTTTATTGGTGCTATCATGCTACACAGGTGAATTGAGCATTTTAAAAATGTATAATAAGGCAACATAGGGGGAAGTGGAAGGATTAAGAATTAAAACAAGACTCTGGAGACATTGGCTTGGTTTGGGTCCTGAATCTACCACTTGCTTTTGTGCAGTAGCCTCTACATAACCTCCTGTGTCTAACCCATCTGTGCCTCATTTATCACATCTATATGTCAGAGCCAATGTTAATTTTATAGGGTTATTTTAAATATTACATAAGTTTTAGTGATACCTTATTTGTATTATAAAAATATAATTGATATTGCTTTCTAATTATTGAGAATATTTGTCAACTTCCACTATAATATAAATGAAGCCTTTTGATCATGTTTAAATTAGACCACACAAAAATCCCACATTTTTTCAATTTCTTTTGACTATTTGATTTGCCACTTACAAAATCCTCATCCTTAAAACAGTGTGAAAAACGATTGTCGATAAAATAAAAATGCCACTGGTCTCACACCTCTAATTTCTTTGCTGTTAACATCACTGCACTGCTTCCAGAAGTTCCCCAGGAATTGCTTTTAGTACCATGCCAACTGGACTCAAGAGACTGCAATCATTACATCCCAGTGGTGTTGATATTCAGCTTTGTCCCACGAGCTGCTGAGGACAGGCAGGGCGCCATCTGTCAGGTTAGATGGCCACCAGTTAGCTTTAAGTGGTGTGGATTACTTTCCTGACATGTTGTAGTTTGCTTCTAACCCAGCCTTGTGAAATCTGAAGCAATTAGAATCATCTCTATAACTGATCTTAGCAAGATTGTGAACACATATTGATAATATATAGTTACAAAATGTAAGCACAAAAATCACAGGAACATGCATTGTTCCTAAGTATACTACAGAGTTTCTCTACAGTGGCCCTGTATATTTGGAACAAGTGTCCTAATTGATTTTGTATGCCAAAATACAGCATTTGTTAATTGTGCCTACTGAACACTTCAGGTTTGGAATGCCCTGCCCTTTTGTCCTCTAACTGCCAAGCTCCTTGTAACCTAAAGTTCTTTTGCTTAGGCAAAAAAACTCTCCTTTATATACTGAAAGGCTATTTTTTTCATCCTTATAAAGATTAATGTGAAGTGCAATTGTAGTTACCATCTACTCCCTCATCTAATTTTGTCTCAGTGTTTTCATGCTATCTGCTTGTAACAGTAATATTTCACAGTATTTTAGGCACATGCTCTTTAGATATACATATTAGTTGACAGATGGAAAAAAAGTCATTCACCTTGTGTTTTTCTCAGTTCTTAAAATTAAAGTCCCTATTTACATGATTTTAGTGATTACGTAAGTAAATATTTTCCTTATCTAGTCTTATTCTGCATTAATATGAAAATCGTAACAAAGAACTTTGCAGCTTTAAATTTCTTTCCAAAATTTGCTTTCAAAATATAAAAGACAATTTATGATGTGTGACATTGGATGCAGTGTAGTTGGAAGCAACATGGTGGAAAAAGGCAAATTTCCTCTCAGGAGATCCCATGCCATGAGTTCTCACACCAGGTGAAATTATTTCTTTCAACTTAAATCACACCTTTAGTTGGAGTTTAGTGATGAAAATTTTAAAATTTATCTTTTTCATTTAAATTTAGTTAACTTTTTATGACTTGAGCCCCTTCCATTTACGTGAAATTTATTTCCATAATGGAATTTTATTTATTTCAAAACTCTATACATAAAAATAAATGTAATTTCACAAAAATTGACATTGGGATGCTGCAGTCATTTAGGAAGTTCTCTGTTATAAAGTAAAAAGTAGAAAACATTGATCATGTGGTAAAAGAGGAATCAAGAATGTCACCAGAATACCTAACTTGGACATTGGAATATGTAAAGCTGCCATGTACTGAACACAGAATAAAGAAGAGAAAGGAGTTTGGGGAAAGGAACCATGACAGTCAGAGTTACCCATCTTGAATCTGAGGGTCTGCCTGGCTTTGAATGACCACATAGGTTTTGAGTACCCATTGTGTATAAGAATGTTGGGTTCAGGAAAGACTTGGACAAAGGATCATAGCAGAAAGAAGATAATGGAAGCCATGGCAGGCGATAGAGTTTTCCAGAATGTGGGGTGTGAGCCTAGGGATGCTGATATATAAGGATAAGGCACAATGGGACACCTTTGAAAATATTAGAAAGTCACATAAGAAGGAAATGATGTGAAAGAACATTGTTACTAAAACTAATGAGAGAATATTTTCAAGGAGAGTGGACTATAGTGTCAAATATTACAAAGAGATCAAATCAGATTAAAGAGTGAAAAGTATATGAACATTGTAGTTAGGAGGTCAGTGAACCTTCAGTGAGGTAATGGGGACAGAACACCAGTTGCAGAGGAGTAAAAGCCAACAAGGAGGAGAGAGGAAGATGAGCTAACAGCAACTGGGTAAATGTATCCAGAGACCATGGCCCCAAACAAAAGACAGGTCATGTGGGAACACTGGACCTGGGAAGGGATTTTTCACTTTTAAACAATGGAAGCCATCTGAGCATACATTAATGGAAATGACCACTGAGCAGGACTTCTTAGAAATACAGGAGAGGGACAATAAGAGATGGAACAAGGTTCCATTAGAGACAAAAGATGCAAGATTCCAGGGCCCAAGGAAACAAAGGGCTTAGGAAAAAGGACACATGATTCTTTTTATCGGAAAGACTACAGATATCTGAATGTCCTCTCAAGATGCCGCAGAGGGTTGCAAAGTAAAGGAGCACAGACTCCAACACAAGCCACACTGTGAATGCCTTTCACACCATGCATTGAATTATGCATGGAATTTAGCTACTTACTTTCTTGATTTATGCTATGGAGCTTGTGTGTGTGTGTGTATGTTTGTGTGTGTGTGTGTGTGTACATGTCTTTTGAGTTTTAAAATCATAGTGTAAAACACCAACATAGAGTATGAATAGCAGATGATAAACCACAAAGAGCTTAGATGGCATTTAAACCTAGTTTGAATACACAGCCAAACCTAATTCAAGGTGACACTGAGCCAAAAAGCTTAAAAAGCTGCTCCATGAATTCTACAGAACTCCCAGGTCTCTTCTATGCAGAGTGTCCATCATAGTGAGAGCTGCACCCCCACCTCCTGCTTTGAACTGAATACCTCTTTGACTTTCACCTCCACTACTATCTCTCTGATGTTCTCTGCTGCCTTTCTTCCTACTTGTGCAAGGAATTCTTCCCCAGTGCCTTGGGCCTTTCCTCTGGTCTTTTATCTGGAATGCCACAGATATCCTCTTAGTTGTCATTCATCTCCTTCAAGTCTTTGCTCAAAAACCTCATGGTCTCAGAGAGACCTACCTTGACTACCATTTTAATATAGTAGCCTGCCCCTCGTCTATCCATGCTGAACACCATTATCCTACTCTTTTTTTTTAGACAATATTTGTAATTGCATGAGGTATTGAAAAAATACTTATTTTTCATGATTAAGGGTTATATATCTGTCTCCTTCAAGAAAAATATAAGGTTTACTATGGTAGGAGTGTTTGTTCAATGGTATGTTTCAAGTCCCTATAAATGCATATATCATATAATCAATGCTAAGTAGTAAGGATTTGTCAAATTGAATGATGTTATGTTGATTTACTATGCTGAAAAATCACAGTGCTTGCTTATCTTAGAGATACATGTTGTATAATTTATGGAAAGTTTTCAAAAGATCTGTGCCATTCGGTGTATTTGGAGGAACATGCAATTGACATTTTACTCTTACCTCCACTTATAAACAGTTACAATACAGAGAGAACACCTTATGGTATCCTTTTGGGAAATCTTTTGCATTATAAATATTCAGTAGTAATCCTTCTTATAAGAGTATAGTTGTTGACAATCAACTGAAGTTAATTTGGTTGCTAGGATACACAATGGTGTCCCTCAGAAAGAATGATGGGAAAAAAAAAAAAAAAAATCATGCCTGAGTGTAAATTTTTGTTATCCAGAGAAGGAAACACACACACACACACACACACACACACACACACACACACAAAGTTTTTAAGTCATTTTTCCCAAGAAGACAACAACATGATTATTCTTCAAAATGAATTTCAAGTATTGCTCTGCTCTGTGTCTATATTTTCTTAGCTAGTCTTGCATCATAAAAATATATTCAAAAACCACCTGGAAGAGATGAAAAAATTTTGAAATGTGCTTTATGTTGAAATCACTTTTTTTTTTCCACCACTAACAGAACAGCACCAGTGTCCAAGAAAAGAGAATTGATATTTCCTCTGAGTGCACTAGGAGTTTTATACAATTTCTTACAAGAAATAGTGGATAAATTTTGGCATCACTAGTGTAGTTTTGCATGTGTAATTGATTAGGAAACTGAATGCTACAATTGCTACATTCTCACTGAGCTTATCTTTTGTAGTGTGGAAAAAATCAAACCTCTCCTACATGTGATGTTTATCTTAGTAATCATGGGAACAATTAACTGCATTTACAATTGGCTTCATAGCAGCAGCAGCCAGGAGTTGAAATAAGGTTAGAGAATTAGAGTCATATTCTTCCTTGTGGAGAGAACCAATTAGAAAGGCCAAAAACCTCTAATCAGCCAGTGCATTAAAATGGACACAGCATGAGGGGGAGATGTCAAGCCATATAAAATTTGTCATGACAGAGAAAGCTTGTTGCCACAAAGAAAGGCTGAGGATGTCTACTCATACAACAATTTGTATCAACATACAGACACAAATGCGACTTATTGGAAAAAAAATCATAAACTACTCATAGAATTTTGTTGATCTAATATAATAAATATCCTGGAATTCATTACATCTAAATGAGACAAAATATTCCAGAAAATAAAAAATGTTGAATCATACTGAAACATTTAGACACAAAAGAAGTGGCGATGTCCTTTTAAATTTCATGCATGCAATACAGTTTACTGCAATCATATATAAAAGATCATAATCAACCATACTTCATTCATTATAATTGATAGTACAAATGACTACACCTCATTCCCCAAATGCTATTGATTTAATACAGTATGCATTTGAGTACTAAAGTGGTCCTTCAAAACCTGAAATAATCTCAATTAATGAAATAAGAGATATGTTAATCATGTCTATGAACACAATCCTTATTTCCTGGGAGATACTTTATGGGTCTGAAATATAATATACCCTCAGGCATTTTGTTTCTTGGATTCCAGACTGTAGCAAGAATTTTGAATTACTGTAAAATATACCCCACTTTACCCAGTTTCACATCCTGAGATTTCCATTATCTGTAGTCAACTACAGTCTGAAAATATTAATTGGAAAATTCCAAAAATAAACAATTCATAAATTTTAAATCATATCCTCTTCTAAGGAGTGTGACAAAAATCACTTATTGTCCCACTTCGTCCTTCCCAGGACATGAATTATCCCCTTTCCAAAGTATTTGCTCTGTATATGCTATCTACCATGATTCACTTAATAGCTATTATGATTTAGATATGAGGTATCACCCAAAAGCTCATGTGTGAGACAATGGAAGAATTTCAAAGGTGAAATAATGAGGTTATGTATTATGCAAACTAATCAGTGGATTAATCTAGAAGTAGGGATTATCTGAGCAGTAACTGTGGACAATTAGGGTGTGGCTGGAGGAAGTAGGTCACTTGGGGTGTGCTTTGGGTTTATATTTTTCCCTTAGTGACTAGAGCTGCCTCTGCTTCCTGGCTGCCATGTCCTGAGCAGCCTAGCTCCACCATGCCTTTCCACCATATTTTTTGGCCTCACTTTGGCCCCAGAGCTACAGAGTCAGCCAACCATGGAGTGAACCTCTGAAACCATGAGTCATGATAAACTTTTCATTCTCTATGTTGTTCTCATTGGGTCTTTCAGTCACAGAGATGAAAAGCTGACTAAACAGTGGCAACCAGAGCTATCAGATCAACTGCCATGGTTCCTCAGTGCTGGTGTTCAAGTAACTCTGATTTTACTTTAATGGCCAAAAAGCACAGGAGCGCAGTTCTAAAGAAGTGCCTGGGAATACAATACAGGGCAGATTAATTCTGGTGTTACGTTCCAAAGCTGCTGGGAACAGGAAAAAACACAGTGTATGAAGGGCCAGGACCATTAGTGGTTGCAAGCCTCCACTAGGGGGTAGTGGAAGTTTTCCTGCAGATAAAGGTGGGACTACTACTATATATAGTACTGAGTGAAACCTCAAAATATACTTTGGAATTTTTAGAAGGTGCATTTCTTATGATAGTTTACACTTTCAGCTATGTCTCACATAATTCACATGTTTGTTAAAATAAAATCATATGTAAAAAGCCACTTAAAGCCCTTGACTCATAGTAGATAGTCATTGAACACTTGGTGATTTGTTAAGCACTAATGTCAGTGAAACATTTTAGCTCAACAGGCACATGAGGGGCCAGATGAATATTGGCTTACCCCCCTTAAGAAGTCACGATTACCTCATGTCTCACTTCAAACAATTTATTTTTCTTGTATGCATGGCTGAGTTCAAGAGTTCTTTCCTTGTTTTAATTGGATATATTCTTTCTTTACTTTTTTTTTTTTGTCTAACTCCTATAATAAAGTAAAGGCACCCAATAGTACTCTTTGAGGGTTATCTGGAAAACTTTTATACATAAATGTTTAATTGGAATGGTTTCCACATAAAAAGAGATATATATTTATGATTTTTTTTTTCAAGAAAAGGTTCTAAAGAAGAGGCTCCCACCAGGAAGTGGCATTCATCTGAACTATTTATGTGACAGAAGGACTGAAAGTAAACACACCTGATAGAAAAAAAATGAGGACTCCATGACGTAAATCAGACTTGCTGAGGAAACCAGAATTCTCTCCACCTCAAGTAAATTGGCTTGAATGCTGACTTTCGTGATTTCCTATAGTACTTCATATACTTCTCTTGAGTATTTGCAAAGATGTCACAAATTGCTCCCTCTATATATTTATACTTAACAATGTATGCAAAATGCATAAATTACCAAATATTATTTCTAACAAATCAACAGCATCTTTGTTGCTGGGCAAGCACATCACACCACACACAGGAATTTAGGTTCTGTTCCAAAAGTCAGAGTACAGAAGTAACATATCTTGGCAGGCCCTTTGATTCACATCACAAAGGACTCAGCCTAGGAACGTCCATACTGGGGTCTCTGCCTGATCTGGGATAGCTTCAAATTGAATCTGAGGCAGCTCACTTGAATTATCAAATCAAGTAACTGTTCTTGATGGCATAACCTCCTGAGAGAAACATGGAACCTTGCCCTTATTGTATGAACTTTTGAGAACAGACTTCTTCCCCAAATTAGTTTTTGCACACTCAGACATAAATAAGGTCAACACCCTCTGTTTGGAATGACATTTTGTGTTCTTGTCCTATGACTCACCCATGCTTCTTATTGTTCCTCCCACCCTGGGCACAACTAGATGCTCACAGTTTTCCCTAAGGCATGTGTCAACAAGAGCTTTACAAGGAAAGATTCACAGCTCTGTAGGGGTCCTTTTTAGTATCAAAGCACATCTCTAAATTAGGAGGAGAAGGCTTGAGATGTCAGCAATTCACTTATGCCATTGATTAGTCCATAATCTGCTAGAATCATCACTCTTCTTTCATTTTCATTTAGTAGTCATTATTTTCTATAGGAAATGTTTCTAAAGTCCATACCAAGTGTGAGGCATTGTGATAAATGAATCCTACAGATCGTTCATTCTCTAATCTCCAGGACTTCAGTCAGTGTCATTGTTACATTATAAGCAGAAATTTCATTTCCACAAAAGCATTTGTAATGCTACCTTAGTGCTCATTTGAATTTTATTAGTTTTGAATTTTAATTTTAATCCACTAATAAACACATTTTCATTTTAAATACTTGGAAGGATAAGAAATTTATGTCTGATTTTATATAGAAGAATATATATAAAATGTCATACATTTGATCAAATTGTTTCTCTTAAAATGCATGAAATATTTTAGATCTAACTATCCATTTGAATTTCTACAGTTTATAGGTAAGATGATTGAGATTAGTCCAAAATTATAAGCCCTTTAGTGAAAAAATCAAGATTAAGATTTGACTGGACCAGAGAGTACTTTTAACTCTTTTTAATAATTAGTCTTTATCTAATTGCCACAAAAATTTGAGGCCCTATTAACTGATTTTTCAAACATGATGAACTCTGTGACAATATCTGATTAAAAAAAAGATTACTATGTTCTAACAGGTGAGTAAATGAATGAAAGCTGCTTTACAGACTTCTGCGCGGACAATTCCATGGTGAAGAGAAGCGGTAAATATTTTCCACCCCTCTTCACAGGGAGGCCAGGCAGAGAGCAAAACTTAAAGGGAAAGTGTTGAAGCGAGAACATAAGTCCACCCTGTCACAAATGGTGCCATTGTTTTTAATCTAAACTAGTGCAAGGTAACCCAGATGCAAGCTATAACCACATGTTCAACAGAAAGAGTGAGTGACTATGTTTCTTTATAGAAGAATGTCTTTATGTGTTTATTACTGCTTTGATGTACACCATAAATTTCTGCTTAGAGGTCACAAGAATGTGATGACACACCAAAAAGCAGGTTGTAATAATATGTTGACTATATAGGAAAACTATGTAAAGAACTGGAGAATAATAAACATTAAGACAAGCATATGTACTTAAAAATATAGACTGCATACCCTTAAAAAAGGTTTCTGAGAAAATCTTGATTCTCACAAAGTAAAAGCATAACATTTCACTGTTAAGTCAAAGTAGTCTTTTTTACAATATCATTTCACTTGGAAGCTTTCATAAATGATAGTTTTGTAATGAGTTTTCTTTAGAATGAGATGATGAAGACAATTCTTATGATTAAATTTGCTAACTGGCTTAACAGTTTTAAAAATCAAGATTTTTCCCTACATGTTTTTCTGAAGCAGAATACCACCTGATGTGTGAAATAGAAATGTAATGTCTTTTTATGTCTTCAGACCTTCAGAACATAGCTGTTTTCCTCACTTTTCCCTCTTTGGTCCCTAGGTGAATTATCTGAGGAGTTATTTCTGCCTTCTGAAAAAAAAATTGTATTTTGGTGAATTCATTTAAAAATGCAATTGTTTAAAGTAAAAAAATTAACAGTTCTTTGATAATATGAGTTGTAAATACAGGAGTCATTACAAAGTGCTTGCTATATCCATGTGAATTTGTTATGTTTAAAATCTATTTTCAATACTATATCCCAGAATAGGCACCTATATATTCCACCCTGAACCTCCCACCACCCCCTCAAAACATGCTGCATTTATTTATTTGTATTCTCTACTGCCTTGGGCCAGTGAGTCTGCCAGTACAGTCCTTTAATCTGTCTTGTCATTGCATAGTGTGCTATTAGTTTATTCAAACCTGCTGTGCTAAGCATCTATTACAACAAACCTGCTGATGACATATTGATTTTTTAGTTTCAGTTGTCCCCTTGAGAATTTAGAGCAGCTGTGTTTTTCCTAAGATTCCACTGAATCTAGAACATATTCACATTATTCAAACTAATTCAAATAAAGGAACTGCTAATCATTAGCAAATGTATCTGCTGTTGAAGATTATAACAGTAAAGACCAATCAACAAATTAATTACACTGTTGTACATATCATGTTAATTTTTTTAACTTTTAGCTGTTTATTTCTGTTATCTGATAATGTGCTTATCACATGGTACATGTTCAATAAATGCACATTTTATATACAGTATGTATTTATATGTCTGTGCATTTATGGAAAAAGGAGGCTTCTCTGAGTACTGTAAATTGGATACTAAACCCTTATTTAGGACTTGCATTTTTCTTACATTGCAAATGATATCAGAACTTGCTTGGTGAGCAAAGATTCAGGCATCTAAAAGTTAACTAGTTAAATGTAATATAAAATTTATTAAGTCAACCTTGTGCTATAAAAAGTCATCAGAATTTATCTAGTCCTTAGAAAATCATAACTGAATTTATACATGTATTTAACAATTTTAGTGTCAATACTTCTTAGAATGAAAACAGGAAGAAAGGAATTTGGGTATTGTTGAGTAACAAATACTGATCAATTTTTCACTCATTCCAACACTGACTACTAGGATCTTGAAATGTGGGCATGCAAATTCATTGGTTGGTTATAATAATTAAATATGATATGTATTCTCAGTGTGTCAGTTCTGGGCTTACATGTATAGTTACCACGGAGTTAAAGTGAAATATTTCATTTAAAAAGATTTCCATTTTAAAGTTTCATTATTATTTTACAGAGCAGATCCAAAACTTAAGGACAATATGCCAAGTAAATCAAAATTTTCTTACATATTTACTTAAAAAATCCATTAAGTTGTAAATGTGAGTTATTAAATATCTAAGCAGATGAAGCTCACCACTTTTAAACAGTATTCATTACTCAACAGCAATAATGTGAGGAAACAAATCACAAAATAGAAAAGGGTGACTCATTGAAACTTTATCAAGTTATTTAAATACCTCTCAATATGGTTCTATCTTCAATAAATACATTAAATTTAGAATAAAGCAGAAGGATTAAATTGATGATTCAAATCCCTAAGCCAAGATTAAATGGGTGAATCAAATCCCTGATCAAAGCTCTGTGGTATGTCTAACAAATTAGAGTATTAAATAATACAGTGACCTGGAGGCAAGTGTTAAAGACTATCACCTTAATCTGTGGAGCCAGTTACTGAGATGCTGGTTACTGGTTTTGGGTTTCCTAGAGTTAATTATAACACAGATTTGTTAAGTGAATTGAAAAAGTTACTGAGTAAAAAGTATAATTGAGATCGGGCTGCACACTAGCCATTATATGTTGTGGAAAAAAATCTTAAAAGTCTCCAAATACATTCAACTCTGTAAACCAATGTTTTAGTATTTAACATACTTCAAATGGAGGCTTTTAAAATATCTTTCATATTATCTTAGACTTCCATATAAAGAATGCTGTTGGGAGGACAAAAATGTAAATTAAGCCTACCTGTCCGAAGAAGTCTCTAACTGCAGGTTTTAAAGATTAACTGATTTTTATATTATAAAATAAATAAGATTTTTAGGAAGAAATTTTCTGGCATTTTTTCTTCTTGAACCACTTGAAGTCAGGCAAGATTCCTGAGATGGCCTCTAAGAACTTTAAAATAACTTTGTGGTTGATAAGAAATTACTGTTATAAACTCTTAATTTACAAAATTAATGTGACAAGGAGACAGAAAGAAGGGAACGTACACAGGATATCTTTTTATATTGTAATTAATAAAGGATGAGGAGGAAATTTCTGCCATCATTTTTAAGTCGTTGATTTTTGTCTGTATCACTATTTCTATTTCAAATTTCAAAAGTATAAAGATCCTTGAATTGGTTGTGAATGTGAATAGACATTAGACATTTAAAATATTATGACCACAATAACCATAAAGTTTATAAAGTTCTATTAAGGAGATTCACTGTGTTGCATTTTGTTCTACAGTTTAAAGCAAAAACATACTTTACTTGAGCTTTAATTTGAAATACTCTGAATTTTAAATTACAAAGACAAAAATTTGTGTTTTTTTAATCATTTGACCTCACAATAACCTTGTTGGGGCAAGGCAGTTGTTTTTATATTCATTTAGATATGATAGAAGAAAATCTTGTGAAGATTATAGGAATAAGAGGTAGTAAAGTTAAAACTAGAATTCTAGTCTCTATATCCTAATCTTATATACTTTCTGTTACAAGAAAGTAAACATAAAACCACCTTTTTGTCCTATCTGAAAATAATTACTTATTGTACTTGATTTACTCTCTCTACAGAGGGGTAGTTATCCTCTTTCTTGTATTACACATAGTCCTATGACAGACTTTTTAAGACCCCTATAATGTAGGTTTGAAATCATAATTTGGTTTAATCTTTAAAACATTCTTCTCAAAGAGGTATGGTTACAAATTTATTATAGATAATTAGTAAAAGTATATATTATTTTAAGTAATATAAATACAATTCAAAGCAATTGTATATTTTTCCAAGTAGAATGTTATGTTTTAAGCATATGAGGTAGTTAGTCTAAGCATAAATATGATCATAGAAATGATGATACAACAGATACTGTAAAAATAGAAAAATGATTCATTTATAGCATGCTGCCAAGGGATAATTTAAATTTTTTCATCAATGATAATTTACAATAACATACAAATAACTAATTCAGTTGAGTCAATCAGATAGAGTCAGAGGAGGCAAGCAATCATTCAAATTGTATCTTTGGCACTTTTAAGAAAGAATAGTGGTTAAATTATTCAGTTTTGAAATGTCTTCTTATTTATAGTCTCTTATGATTGGAAAAATTAATTGAAATATACAAAAGTGAATCTGATTAGTTGTGCATTAGAACCATTCACTTTCAGAAGTCTACCATGTTGAAGGAACTGACACTTGGATAAAAATCTATTGTCTTTGATAATCTGGCACTTTTCTAATTTAATCCATCAGATTTTCAATATATTTATCGAATATTTGCTGCTGTCACTTTCTGGTAAAGTACTATCAATCAAAAGCAAGCAAGAAAGAACCCTTATTTCTATTTTTGATCTCTTCATGACTTAAATACTTTTTTCTGGAAAGAAGATGATGATCTTCCAAGGTTCCAAGGCTTCCCAAAGATTTCACCCTTTAGTAGCAACACCTTTCCAATGTAGCCCTTAAAGCTCAATAAAATTAATACCAAGGTTTAAATTGTGTATAGAAAAATGAAAATAAGTTCAAAAGGGGTACTTGGTAAAATAAACTTCATAAACCACTTCTAAACAACCAAATCTAAAGACTCAAAAGTGAAAGTTGCTTTTTACTTGAGGTTTGGCTAGTTATTTTATTATATATATTTTTTCTACTTTTCACATTTGTTGGTCTGAAAACTGAAATACACATGTTCAGTGCTGACTGAACTTTCCCCAGCTAGTTTGGCACATGATGAACCACAGAGTTCATGGAGTTCCAAAAATACCAAAGAAGAACCAAAAGCTTGGTGTCAGGGAAAGAGCTCTACAGAGAAAGCCTAGATTCTGGCAAAGGGTTTTTAAACATAAGTGTTTTAGGCCACTTAGTACTACCATCATATAATCACTTTCTCCAAAAATCAAAACAACAGGCCAAATGTCCTATACCTCAAATGGGTGCATCACAGTGGTAAAGTGTCAGTATTTTATGACTTTTGCAGTATTGGTTTAGAGAATGTTTCTTTGGGAAGCAGACATACAGGTATTCTCTATGCTACTTGAGACCTCCCTGCATTAACCAGACTTAATATATACTATTCACACTCCAAATCGAAAGCCTAAAACAATTACAGTTCTCCCAGGAATTCCTGGCCTAACTTCCCATGTGTTTTTCTTTTTCTTTTCTTGGTTCAAAGAAGTTTACTTGCTTCTGTCCCATATGAGGTAAGCTTCATGTTCTACCCTTCTGATTTTCATGGAAATTTCAGACACACTCAGCTTTGTGATGCTTGGTTAATTGCCAGATGGTCCATGAGTGAAACAGGAGAAATCTCACCAGGCTTTGAAGCCCTTCCATCATTTTCCCTTTGTATCCTTTTTTGAGCTCAAACTCCTGACTTGTATCCATGTGACTGTGCAAAATTTGTTGCTGTAAGTCCAACTTCACTCTCACCTTATCCAACCCTACCCATGATAGAAAGTAGTAGAAAAGGCTTAGACAACCAGCTTACTTTCCCTGGACCCCCTTAAATTCTAACAAACTTTATCAGTCCCCAAATTACTCAAATAACTTGGAATAATTTTGGAGGGATAAGAATGAGGAATAGAAAAAGAAAACAAAAAAAAGTTTGGAAAAGAAACTACAATGTGCTTCCTTTGTACACTTATTCTTTTCATTTTTAAAAATAATAAAATAGAGCTGGGCATGTAGCTCAGAGGTTAGAGTGCTTGCTTATTAGCACATGCAAGGTCCTGAATTCAATACCCAGTACTGCAACAGGTAAGTAAAATAAAATAAAATAAAAAACAGGAGAAATCAAGTAATTAAGAAACGATTTTCAAAGAGTAAGTATCAAATTTCTTTGCAGAAACTAAAATATGCAAATTATTTTCTTAAGTCTTGGAAAATATTCTACCTCTTCTGCTGAATTTCATAGATAAAATCAAAATAGAAGTTACAACCATAAAGACTAGTGATTTCATTCTTGTAATTAAAATAAATTGCACAAACTACATACAGTATCATAATTTCCCTAGCAAAGAGTATTTTTCCAAACTAATACTATTTGCCTGAATGAAGATTATTTTTCCAAGCTGAGACTTTCCCTGAAGATTATTTTTCCAGGCTAACCAGAAAAAAAAATTACTAAGACATTACTCTTGAATACAAAATGCATTTAAAGTAGTTGTGTCCTTCTAATAAGAAAGACCAATTAGAAAAAAAAATGTATTTTTTTTGTTTCTTTTGGAAGACACCTAACATATGCTGAGTATACTGACTTCCTCTAAAGTCTGAAAAAAATGTTTGACACTTTTCCTATCTTACAGTCTATACTCTTTCATAGTGAAAAGTTGAATGCACATTAATGCTTTTATGGGAGACCTAGATCATTGAAATATATTTATAGAGAGGTCACTACTTTAAGAGCTAATATGAGTCTATTTGTTTGTGTTTATCCTAATTCAAGATCATCCACATTCTACAGTTACACAGAATCTTTTCTTACTGGTATATACACAGTATTTAAAAGATAGTCATGATATTTTCTACTTTTCACATGATTTCTTACTATTTTCTATTCATGATTTAAGACCTAACTGTGATTCAGTTGTGTGCATATTGCCTATAAAGGAGACAAAGTAGGTCTTAGACATTGTGGGAAAATGATGCACTATAAAGCTTGAACAAGAGTGCATAGAAGACAGTAAAGACATACCAATATTTGTTTTGAGTTCACACACACACACACACACACACGTAGATTCTTCAAAAACATGTTGTCTAGTATGTATTTTTAAATCATGTCTAAAGATTCAGTGTAAGTACTTTGCTATCCATCTACTCAAGTTACTAACTAAATTCCCACTGATTCCCCTTTTAAAGGTTGGAGTATGATAGGTTTCCTCCATTTTTCATTGTTCTAACAAAACACAACTTTCTGTGAGTACACTCTAAAGGAATATAGGGCACTGATGTTTTTCAAGGTTGTTTCCTATTCTACCTTGAAAAAAGACAGAAGCTAGGAATTGTGTTAGTTAAAAGACTGAGCAGCCTAAAGTTATGCTTTAGCCACATGAAGTTTCTTGTGATCTCAGCTCCTTCATTGGCAGACAACTCAAGGGGAAGAGGGAGAAAACATAACATTAAGAGTTTATACTTATTTTAAAAGACATAGTTCTTTTGGCAGTTCACTTTGATTTCCTTGTCCAGCCCTCCTTTTCTTCTTATGTTGTGCCTTAAACTCCAACCAACTGTGTTGCCATGGCAACAGGCATCATCATTTGGACAACACACTAGCCATATTGGTTTCTCCAATTCCATTGTAGTCTAATTTCTACAATCAACATTTTCCTAGTCCCTCATATGATGTCTTAGACTCAAGACAAGAAGTTGAGGAACTGATGTCTACGCCTCAGCTCTATCAGATGCACTGTCTGTCTTCTTTTCTGGCTCTGTACTCTTAAACCACCTTGGTCCAGGTACAACTCAGATTTTGTATCCCTTCTTATTTTTCCTAATCTCTGTACCTATCAACACTACTTACTAATAATGTTGTTAATTGTATTATTATTCTCTTCAACTCCTTATGGGATTATAAATTCCTAGAAAGTAAGAAATCTATCATCTACTGATGTTCTGTTCAATACAGAAGAGAAGATTTACACATAGTAAGTGTGCGATCAGAATTTTAAATTTTTTTTATTTAAAGGAAATATAAGGCTGAGAGGTGTCATCTTGATATGTATTAATATATATTTTGCATTAGATGTCATCCTAGGTATTCATAGATGCTGAGGCTACATAAATACTACAGAGAATATATTAAGGACATTTATAAGATATGTAAATAATTATTGGAAAAAAAAAAGGAAGATCACCCTGTCAAATACAAATTAACTTAAATGGCACTTTAGCCATTATGAAACAGGAAAAGATTTTTTAAATGTAAACAAATCTTAAAAAGTTACAAGAATTTTCATGCTACATCATGACTGAACAGTAATTCGGGACATTTCTATATTTTGAATACTATTTCTATAACTCACTTCAGTTTTAATCTTTGTTATACATGAATGCTGAGCCAGCTATCCCAATGATAAACTTATTTTTGCTTTTACTATGAAATATACATATAAATATTCATCTCTTTGTAGACAATACAAACTACTGAAGATTAGTTATTGAATACTATGAAATGATTTTAATTATGGCAGATTTATAATAAAGTATATTAAAGCATACTATTTTTCTTATCTAAATTAACTGGCAGCTTTTGGTACAAAATATTTTTTAAAACATAGTGAATTAGATTTGCATATGTACAATTTAAAGAGAAACTCTTTGTACCTCCCTAATAAAATGGAATATAAGTTGTGCTTCATGGTTGCACAGTAACCTAACATTGCCGTTCAATAGTATGCTCACTGGTTAAAATCAAACTTTACGTGATGTAGTTTTTCGGATTTTTTTCCACATAGCGATTATGGCAAATTTTAGAAATGTAAGGTTCAGGGATGCATGTTTCCATGAAAAGATGCTTTTTAAAAAGCACAAATTTCTCTAACTAGGGTGCTTCCAAGGTGGAGAGGTTTAGATCTTCTCTGGCACTGGGTAATTAGCACTTGAAGTGTTGGAAGCAGACAATTATATGTGCTATCTTTCTTCCCTTCTGTCTTTAGTTGCTCAATGCAAACACTGGGTATTTTAACAGACCAGCTAACTTTGTTTTTAGCTCCCAATTCACAAATATCAATTTACCTTTCAGGCCCATGTCTTTTTAAAGCCTGATTGGACCTACTCTTCATTTCTTACCATTCTTCACACTGTATTCTCCCAGTCCTGCTATTGATTTCTTAAGTAGTGAGGTAGAGAAGAGAGTGGGGATGGAGGGATGCTAGGGATGGACAAGTAACCAATATGTCCAACTACTACTTATCCTGACCAGAAGCCAAGATTCTTAATTTCTTTGGGCATCCTTCAGCTGTAATAGAAAATGGCCAGATTAAATGACATCTAGTTTTAATTTCAGCAATAAAATTCCGATTCTAAATATAGGAAAGTGATACATGCTCTTTCTGGCCACCAGGATATTACTTAGTATTTCACCACATTTAAACTGTTAGAAGTAATACTACAACATAAAACATGTCCCAATCACCAGTGGCATTCAACTACCATCACCTAATTTATTAATTTTTCCCACTCTATACACATGAACACACACACACACACAGACACACACATGCACACACGATAAATCCATTTTCTCTTTGCAAGTGCCATTTATTTTAGTTAAAATATTTCCTAAACTGGTCTTTACTAATGGTGTTTAATCTCTATGTGGCTTAAAGTAACAAGCCAAGGAGTCTGTGTGTGGTGAGCATGTGGTCATGAATAAGAGGAAATCTGAATTTAAAGGGTAGAAAGCAATGGAAAATGGAAGCCAGCCGACTACCTCTGTTTTTCCAGCTGTTTCATTGGTAAAAGGCTATAATAAAACAGATTTTTATAGCCTAGTTAGTTTCTTCTATATAAACTGACAATGTAGGGCTGTAATCATTGCATTAAATATTCAGATATAGCGATCTTTTAAAGTTTAAAATATGTTGCTTGACTCCCCGACTCAACAAAGTGGCAAACTTTTATAAAGGTGCTAAAAATCTTCAGAAACTTTAATCTGGTACATAATACACATTCAGATTCCTAATATGTACATCAAACTACACAATTAGCACAGAATGATTAGAAAATTACAGAGATTATAGAGTTTAAACATGAAAGGGCCTCAGTAATATATGCAATCTATTAATTATCTAGGTAGAAACAATGATGGACTTTGAAAAAAATGCACACAGAAGAGAATGCCTAAAAAAATTCTTGTTAAATTTCCAAACGGTGATCTCATTTTCTATCTTTAAAATATCTCTGTGGTCTGAAAAACATCAAGGTGATGATTCAATTTAGGATGTGTAAAGCAAAGTTTGTTCTACAGAAATTAATTATGTCAATTGGGCTTATTTCAAAAGTTTTCTTCCACAATTGATCCTTATTATCTGACTAATCTTCAGGCATATGAATAAAATTTGTAAGCACTCTCTAATGTTTTTCATAATATTTTTCAAAATATTAAGAAACAGAAAGAGCAGTGTGAATGCAAGATTTGTTCAATTTTTCACATTAACTGTACTTTGTAATGTCTCCACACTACTTAGAGCATAACACAGTATTTTAATTCACATCACAATAATTTTTAAAATGCTTTCATTTCTACTCTTGCTAAAAGAATAAATCATTGTCTTTTAAATAGCACTACAACTGTAAATACTGGATTCAATTATTAATTCTATAGTAGTTGATCCAATTGTAGAGAACTTGAAAATGCTTGGAGCCTCAATAAAATCAGGATCATAAAGAGATATATTTTAATATTATCATCTGTATCAAGTCAAACTAATAGTTATTTCCACTATAATAGTTCCTGCTCATTTCATTATTCCTATATGCTATCATTTAACTAGGCCTCAGTACTAAACCTACTAGGAACAAGTATATCTCAGCTTACCTTTGGTAAAAAAAAAAAATGTGTGTGTATCTATATATGTTATATTTTATACCTTATCTATTACATATCTATATAAATACAATAAAATATATATCTTTTACCAAAGGACAGAAATATATAATAAGATCAAAAGAAAAAAAGTATTCTTCACAGTCTACTAAACCAGTCTAATAATGACTTGGTACCTCAGCTGGAATAGACTAGAAGTTGTAATGGCTGAATGGGACTTCTTGTGACCCTTCTGAAAAGCTGTGGTCCTTCAGAAGTGATTGCCACAATATTGTCTGATGGGCTCTAGTCTAGTCCTTGCCATCCTGTAACTCGGTGAGCCTACACCTTAGCTCTCTTCCTTGTGTGCCAACTTTTCTGCATCCTGCTTCTGGAATCAAGACTGTTCTTGCTCTTGGCTTCTACTAACAGTTTCAAGTATCAGCTTCTCCCTATGTGTCTCAACTTCACCCTCTTGTACTACACTTGTCTTGTGTCTCAACTCCCAAGAAAGGAAACTTGATGAGACTGTAAGCCAAGGTGGCAGGGCTTGTGTGGCCAAGGTGCCTCATGCAGGCTGCCCAAGGCACCTTGCACAACCTGACTAAAACACCAACTCACATGTTCTGAAATTAGTCATTCTTTTCAATTCTTCTTGTTCTAATTTCCCTTTTAGTAATTAGGAGAAAAATAAATATTTGAATGATACTAGAACTAGACATAAAAACATAACCAATTTTTTTTAAATCTACAAAAACATCAACGTTCATTTCCCTTGCTCCTTGTGGAGTAAGTGGATCTCCAGGATATCCAGAGAGAAGTAATATTCCCTGTTGGGGGCAGGGACCACAGGAGAGAGGTTTAGTTCTAAAAGGGCTGCTTAATCAGCTTTAGTCAATACTCTTCCCACTCACCTACATGCCTGGTCCATTCTGGCCTCACTCAGGGGCTCCAGAAAAGACAATGGGAGGACAAGTGAAAACAAGGGAAGACGTACATGATCAGGAACACAGACAGAGAAGAGCGCTCACATACAAAGAAGTGGGGTAGAAGGAATGAGTATGCAGACAACTGAGAAGAAGAGAAATAACTAGCCAAAGAAAAATGCTCAGAAAAAAACAGTTTGAAGAGGTTTAATAAATTGCAACATTTGATAACAGGAAATCAAAGAACTGAATAGACATTCAGGTGAGGAAGAAGGTTACATTCACAGTTTAAAAAAATTAAGCTACTATGCCGCATTGTTTAGCTATAAACTTTTAAGGTAACATTGTTTTGTTTTTTTTTACTTTCTTGTGTAGTACCATTATTAATGGTTAGGATAATCAGACTGTATAGAACAAAAGTAACTTAGAAAGAATGTATACGGAAACTATCTAGTCCTTCATAAACTTGAAAAGTACAGTTTTTTTCCTTTGTAGTTATACTTTGATATACTTTCTAAACTCATGCCAATTGTTATGAAAGATAACAAGAGAAAATTTAGCTGCCATTTATATCAACTGTTTCCAGAAGTCTTATTTTTTCTAAATAAGTTCCCAAGTTAAAAACAAAAAAATCCAAGTACAAATTTGAAATAATTTTATCTAATACACTGAGTTTTATGTATAATAATAGAAACAGCAATAAAGACATGTCATAGCAAATATAGTAGAATGATAATTATCATATGACTGTACTAAGCAATGTTTCCACCTATTAATATTTAGGAAAATAGAAGCAGAACCAGATCACACCAGTACTACAGTTGATAGGACATGGGGATCAGGTTTCCATAACTAAATTATATTGAGAATCAGGATAGTTATACATGGATCTTTTTCCTTAAAAACAAACAAACAAATTCTGCATGAAGCTAGGATAGATTTTAAGTGTTTTTTCCTTGAAAGAAGAATCATTCTGTTTTCTCTTTCTCAATGTCACCAGGAAGTAAACACTCCTACACGAACTATTGCTCATGTAGAAATTAATTTTTTTGTCTATCACTGTGCTTTGCTCTAGACCAGGAGTAGAAAACTCCACATTTGAGGATTCCAGGGAGGGAACACGAATGAGGAAAGGGAACCAGGTCAGAAGGGGCAGCCCTACTCAGCCCCCATCACCCTTAATGGATCCTCTGACTTTTGAATAAAAATGAGAAACAGAGGTCATCAACTGAAATCTCTGCATTCTTTTCATATATCACCCCATTTAATATTCATGATGATATTATCAAGTGACAACTAATATTATCCTCATTTTAGAGTCTATTTAGTTAATAAATTTAGGGGAATTGCAGTTGGTAGAGAGAGATTTTAAAGCCTGTGCAATCTAGACCTGAACCTGACTCTGGCTCCCTGCATCTGCCTTAGTTGGTAGAGGTTGTGCAAAGCAGAATCAGTTGTTTCTATTTGTTTTTTTGTTTTGTTTTGTTTTGTTTTGTTTTGTTTGCAGTGCTGGGGATCAAACCCAGGGCCTTGTGCTTGTGAGGAAAGCACTCTACCAACTGAGCTATATCCCCAGCCCCCATTTGGTTTTAAATAAGGTAAAGACAGGGGTTGGGAATGCCCATTCACTGCTAGGTAATGAGTGAATAATTCATTCATCACAAAAATATTATAAATGAATATGCAAAATACATTTCTTTCATGATTAGTTTATTGTACTGGACACTAACTACTCTACTGCTTTCTTTTTTTGGGGTTTTTTTTTTTCCTTTTTACTGCTGAGATAACAGAGAAAAGAATGAAGTATGGGAGATGTGTAATTTGCGTTCTCATGTGTGCTGCCTAGAATAGAAGCTGTTGCATATATTGCCTGTGAGTCTTTAAGATTAATTGGAAAATATTGCTTTCTAATACCTCATTTTGAACACCTCTCTGAACAGTCTGTTGTAACTGGGTGGGGAAATGAGTCATCGTTTTTGGGGCATAGGGGGTGGTCTAAGGAATTACTGCTCCTAATTTTGGTAGGTGAACTCCCAAAATATTCAGAACATGAAATTATAACAAAGTCAAGTAATTTTTCCAACTGCCAAGTCAGAACTGGTGATTATTTAGGTCTGTCAACGATATTCTAACACAAATAAGTGAAATGTTCTGTGAAAAATTAAAACTTTTTTACTATATGGTCTTACAATTTACTAGTGTGTCTATTGTAGTATTGTGCAGAAGTAATTTCCATTTGGAAAAGCAATTTCTTTGTACATTCAGGGAAGAACCACAGTTGTGAAATTTCCATTTTAACACACAGTGGTTCTAGTCTCCATGTAACTTAGCAAGCCAGATATTGACATTTTACTCTTCCCTGTATCTTAAGCATTTCTTTCTTGTCAGTGCCTTCATTTTGTCTATGTACTCTGCGGGACTTACCACTAAGTACTAAATAATAGGAGTATGATAAATCTAATCATTTCTGTCAAAGGTAAGAAACATCTCTTTCCATTAAAGATCAATTAATAGTTATGGGTAGAAGCTTGGAAACAATATCTTTGTTTCTGTAATCCTAAAGACATATGAGGTCTTAGACTATTATCTGCTGTTTCATTTAATCAAGTAGCTCTTTGATTTTCTTTTCCTGCCTAAACAGCATCCAATGAGCAAAATATGTTTTTTCCATTTTTCCCACATTAAGAATATTTTGCATTATAAGGCAATAAATTTGTACCTTTCACAAAAAAGGGATTTTTATCTTTTTTCCTATAATTTAAGACATGATATTGGCAAAATGATAAAAGACTTTATAAGATCTTGACAAAAGCCATGTCAATTTTAATTCATGCCATTTTAAAAATATTGACATTTTAAAAAATGCAAAATGACACTGATGTTTCCATAGAGCCAAGGTACTCAATTTGAATTGACCGGCCTGTGTGACTGCTTAATTCATCTCTACTTCATAACTCTTAGGTTTTTTTTTTTACAATTTTTCCAGTTATAAATTTATAGCTATGCTTAATAAGCTAATAAAAGCATGTAAGTATGCACCTATTAAAGTTAAACTCATCTAACTGTAGAAAAATTATTTATTTTAAAAAACACACAGAGTAAATTGATAACATAAACATCATAAATGTCCAAGGTCTAAGTCAATTTTTCTACTGGCTACATATTCAAACGTAACATTTTTTACGTATCTAACCCAAAGAATGTGTTAATCAGGACAGTACCATATCACACCAAAATATAACAAACATATAATTATTTATAATTGATAATAGCAAAGAGTCTCATTATCCTTTCCAATCCCCTGTGAAGTTTTTGATATTCCTCAATGGAATTCAAGGCCTTTGGACATTTCCTCTCTACAGTATACTGTCTACTAAAGCAGAACCCCAGGCCATTAGTGCATGACTCTCCTGTCTACACAGTAGGACCACAATAAGACACCTAAACCAGTAGGACTATAGGCAGAGACCTCAATCGTTTTTGCCAAAAGGAAGGGTAAGAGCATATTATGAAAGGCTTCTGAATAACTGGGCACCTTATGATCTTGTAACAGAGTGCAAGGATAGCATTTGATCTCGTAGTTTCATCCTTGCTGGTTGTGGTAGTCCATTTTGTGCTACTACAGCAGAATACTTAAACTAAATAATGTATTAGGAACAGAATTTAATTCCTCATAATTCTACAGTCTGGAAAGTCTAAAACCAAGGGACCAGCCTCTGATGAGTCCTTCTAGCTGCATCATCCCACTGTGGAAGGGAGATGGGAGGGCCAGAGAGAGGGAGAGAGAGAGTGCAAGAGAGAACTATCTCACAGCCCAAGCCTCCTTAGTATCAGCCTTAATATTTTTACTCAGCCCTCAGAGTCTAGCTGCCTCTCATTTGGTACTACCTCCCAACACAATTGCATCGGTGTTTCCAACTGGTTCAGGGCGAGGCCTTGGCATAGGGATTGTTTTAAAGCTTCCACGTAACTCAAATATGCAGTTAATGCTGAGAATCCCTGTCCTACAGTCTCAGGTATAACTTTACCAGTCATTTCTAGAATGTTTTCTTTACTGCATTAAAGTCTTACTTTCTTCTAACTTCTAGGCTTGTGGTCTCATGCAAAACTACTAAGGAGAATGAAAGCCCGTTAAAAAGAAACTTCTATATTCTGGGCATGGAACTTGTCCTTGGACAAGAAAGACATTTCTGACAATGGAGACATACTGAATTCCTGATAATTAACATAGGCTCCTTCATACCTTTCAATCAACCCTCAACTATGGCCAATATTGTGTGTAGGGGGGGGAGCAAGAGCAAATTGGAAATAGATAAATGGAAAGCACTATAAAACAGCCCCTACCACCACTATTGACAGTTTAGGACTTTGGATATCCTGGGCATTTGAAGTCGATGTGCCAACTCAGAGTCAACCTACTTATCAATAGATCAGTTATAGGCAGCCATGATGATTCTGCATTAAAAACAAAACAAACAAGCCAGTAAAATTGATTTGCTTCAGAATCTTAGAGACCTTTAGTTAAATACAATAATCTCATCCTTGGTGTTCCAATTTAATTTACCCACAATCTAGTTTATAACAAGAGGAAACTGCAATACATGCTAACAAAATGATTCATGCCTACAATGAGTTTAAAGCTAATATTCAAAACTCATTTAAGATAAATTTTCTTTCAAAAATATTCTCTTCTGGAAGCTGTCAATGCCTCCTTGTGGCATACACAGGGTTTTCCTAGTGCAATAATTACTTGTGTGTTGGTCTTATCCCACTTACTATCACCAGGAGACAACCAATGACAGAATTCATGCTGCACTCCTCTTGGTACCCAAAGATGGCACAGGCAACACTGCACAAGGCAGACTGTAAAACAGCCGCAGCATCAAATATAATTCTTTAGGTCTTTCGAATAAAATGGTATCTCTCCGGGAGGCTGGGGAGGAAGAGAATGAAACACAGCCACATAACGTTCTTTATAAAAGAGCCAAAAATGTTTGCTCATATTGATCTGTAGTTCTCCAACAATCAATTCTAATCAGATTTTTCAGGTTCTACTTTAAAGTGAATGAAACTTGTATAGTTGGAACTTAATACTGATACTTATACACCTTAAAAATGTCTATGCTGTTAAAAGACTTCAGCAAATTTATCTTCAGTTATTATAAATTTAATTTCTTTTACCCCAAGGCAATATTAGAAAAGGTTTTAAAATTCTGCCTTAGTATCAAATATTTATTGTAAAATTTTGAAACCAAAGATGATTGTTTTAGAGGTAATTTCATCTAAGTGCTTATGACACTGAATATCAATTTCCAAAGCACAGGAAATGACACATCTTAACCCTCAGTCACCTCTAATCCATTACTGCTAAACATTCCATCAGCACCTGGGCTCTGAAGCTTTTCTGATTTCATGAATAATATCAGGCTAAGCTTGATGATCTTTTTCTTATGTCAATTAAACACACACACACACACACACACACACACACACACACAAAGGGAATGAATAATATAAGGAGATCAAGTGCTGGATAAGTATGTTTTACATTTTATAACTTGGTATCTAAAATATCTGTCAATAATTACATGTGCAAAAAAGTTTCAAATCCATTCCAGAAAATTAGCAGATAAATATAAGATGAAGTAATGAAATTATATATGGTTATAAAAGACTCTATGAAGATAAACTGTTGAAAACAAATAAAATAAATATTGACGTTACAAATTTAATAAGAAGGAAAGCAATTATTTGCTCTCACCTGAAATCAGAATTTTTTATTATTTGGTAGTAAAGCCACATGCACTACTTTTTCCTTCAACAAAACGAAGCTACTAATGTTCTTTTCCTTCTCTAATAGTAAATTGCTTGCACCACAGATGTCAATAAATGAATAGCCAAAGGATATAATACTTGCATAAATCATTCTGTTTATCTACTTTATATATCAAAATAAAAAAAATACAGGCTGCATAGAACATAAGCATTATAAGGTCCTGCTGCAAAAATTTGCATAATTACATTTTCACACAAAGGTTTTAAAACTATAGTCATATCAGCAGGTTTTAAGTACTAATGGAAAAGGGAATTGATGTAATTATGTTGAACAGTGGCAGGAAGCATGGCTTTTAAGAGAATCAGCTTAAAGAAAAAAATCCCCAGTTGCATGTGCATTAAAGCTGTCAAAACTCTAAGCTAAAGATCTGTTCTCTGTGCCAGCTAAACCCCTGCCTGACTCTGGAAAGGAACTTGCTGAAGCCATGCCAAGCCCTTTGCTTGAAAATAACATCTTAATTAGTTTCTTCTAATAAAATTCAAAATGCTCTTTTGGTGATGATAATAAACTCATTGTTTTATTCCAGCTTAATGGTCTGGTCCCTTGGAATGTTCTGAGTATTACTGTTCATGGAAAAGAAAAGAAAAGAAAAGAAAAGCCTAAGTGCTTGAATTTATGGAGCAACAAATGGCTGAATGAACCAACAGAGTGGGAAGCTTTTGATGCCAGAAAGACAGTTTTCATAAAGAATTGTTCTATTTAAACTCAGATCCCCATACAATGGCAATGAGATTCCAAACTCTTGTCATTGATTCCATTATTATAACTTTAGATGTGAATACAGAACTATTGCTTAGAGAACGGTTAGAGCTCTGACTGGCCATTGACACAAATTAAATTATCAAATACTTCTTTTCAAATCAAGAGATAATTTATAACAACAAGTGTGTATCCAAGAGGTTGGAAAAATTATAAAAAGAGATCCAAAATATTCACCATACTATATCAAAAACTTTTATATGCTAGTCATCTTAAGCTTTTTAATTAAAAGGATTTCAATTCATTATACCGAATGGCTTGTATATGTGTGTACTTATACACACATACATAAACATATACATATATCTATATATGAATTTAACTCTATTCCATAATGAAATTCTAAAACTACATTTTGTATTTTTTTAATTTTATTATTTGTTATTTGATCTAATTAGTTGTACATAACAGTACAATGCACTTATGGCATATATTTATGATGGAATATTACTCAGCCTTAAAGAAGAATGAAATTGCGGTATTTGCCAATAAATGGGTGGAGTTGGAGAATATCATGCTAAGTGAAATAAGACAAACCCAGAAAACCAAGGGCCAAATGTTTTCTCTGATATGTGAATGCTAATTCACAATAAGGGATGGGGCACTAGGGAAGAATAGATTTACTTTAGATTAGGTAAAGGGGAATGAAGGGAAGGGAAAAGATAAGGAGATAGGAAGGAGAGCAGAGTGAAACAGACATTACCTCATGTACTATATGACTGTATGACTGATGCAATCCTACAATATGTACAATCAGAAAAATTAGAAATTACACTTCATTTATGTATGATTTATCAAAATGTATAAATGCATTCTACATTCATGTACAACTTCATCCACACATCTATTGAAGGGCACCTAGGTTGGTTCCATAGTTTAACTATTGTATCTTTACATAAGCCAGCCTTATTACTTTGCTCCTGTTCACTCATTCCATTAAAAAAGAGACTCCTTTGCCAAGAGTTACAGTTCTGATGGGATTGTCCTACCATTTACAAGGGCCATAGACCACTTCTACTTGACCCAAACACGTAAGTTCAAGAATATCAGGGTGTTTGACTTTCCCCACCCTCAGTTTCCAATTTTGTTAGTGCTATCTTAAACTCTCAGACCTGCTGTACTTATTTTCAAATTTCAGTAATGAATAAGGTACCAGGTTGATGCACTTCAACAATTTGTACCAAATTATGCCTGTTTACAAAAAATAGAAGGTCTCTTCTAACCCAATTTTTTGTGAAAGGAAAATTTTGGAAAACAAAGGCACTTAACAAAGATTATATTTCATATGTTGTAATTGGGACTTGGACTCTGCTAGCACTCTTACAAATTGATACTAACCCTAGTGACACTAGCACCATGGGCTCTGAAACTTCACTGGCTAAAACAGCAGCAGGGTAGAATACACATGGAGGCAATGGATCCTACCATATGCCCCATTCACTCCCTCCATGTTTCTGTTACATGTGTTGAGGACAGGTCACCTCCCTCTTACAGTAAGTCATTGCCTCTAGTCACTAGCAATGGAAAGGAGCTGGGGTTCAAATACAGAAGTCACTGGAGTCTCTAGTCCTGACCCTCAGCCCACTCCACTAAACTGTTAACACATAGTTAAGTTTTGAGTATTAAATTGTTTCACAAGCTAGACAGCCAATTATTTTATTATTTTAAATCTGTGATTATTCATAAATGCCAAATAACAAATAATAAATAACATTAAAATGATACCAGGAGTACAACTTTTTTTTTCCTGCATTATCTATTTTTGTTCTGTCCATTTACAAGAGAATACACTCAGAAGAGACCAAAATGGTATTAAAATATAATGGATTTTTTACTCATGGATTATTTTTGTGTAAGTATACATGGTACACTTAGATGTAATCTCAATAGGATAGAATCCCTTCTCCAGGATTCTTTCTTTCTGTAGAAAGTGATAACCCACACTAAGAAAATAAATTTTTGTGATTCTTTAACACTTTTTTTGCTAGATCAGCATCTGATCATCATCTGAGAGGAACAGAAACTGGCTTCTGCAAAATTATATTGCTTTAAATTCTGGTCTATTCATTCCATACAGACTTGAGACTTCCCACTGCTTGTTATTTATATATAGCATAGAATATGAGAGTAATCCTATATTTATGGTCTGGTATCTGATTAATTTTAAAAGAAAATAATTTTAGTGATGTAATAGTTCAGGAATAAGGTAGAATTTTATTATCAAGTCAAGGTTAAAGTTGAGTAAAGAAAGAATATTTAGTGTTTTTACTGGCATCACTTCAAATCAAGATGAAAGATTATTCTAGTGATTACTTTCCTTCTAAGTAAATATATTTCCTTCTAAGGAAATATTCTACCCTTATACTTAGAAAAGGAAGAATATTCTATGGATTGACTAAGGGGTAAATGGAATCTTAGTGTACATAGAACATCAAGTTACCTTTTGATTAAAGAACAATAGCTTTGGAAAAGCAAGAAAAGCATGCCAATTCATTCGCATGCATTAGCAATGAATAAAAATCTGAACTTTTGGCATGAATGCACTGCCTCAATCTTCTAGAAGAGAATTTAGGGACATTTTTCATGTTATAAAAACATATTTAAAGTCTGTTATGAAGGCTGGGGATGTAGCCCAGTAGTGGAGCACTTACCTAGCATTCAAGAGGCCCGAATCAATCTCCTACACTATTTTTTTAAAAAGTAGACAAAATCTGCTGTGTAATTATACTTAAATTATTGCTAAAACCCAGAATCTAATTAAACTTTTAGGCTATGTTAAAGCCACAGTGGTGAATATGCTCTGGAGAAGTAGCTGAGGTAACTTTGTTAATGTTCCTATTAGGCCTGGCATTTCATAAGGTTTTGTGCTATGATTTGCAGGTGCCTCTGATTCTACACAAGTATTGCTAATAATGAATTCTCCTCCTCATAGGCCATTTCTATCTTCTAGTATTGTCACTGCCATCATCAAGCAGTAGGACCAGAGCAAAGATTTGGACCTCCCTGGACCTCCATGGATAGGTTTCTGGGATACATGAGATAATGTGGAAATTCTTCCAAAAGCAAAAAGCACTCTGCAGATGTAACATATTGCTCTTCAGCACACAGAGGCAGTTACTTCTCACTGGCTGGGAAGGAAGGCTGGTGATGATGGTTTCTGACGAGCATGCACCCTGAAAATGTAGACCTTGCCATCTTTTACAGCTCAGCACATTGTTTCCTGGCCAGTGCTGACCTAAAATAGCACATGGCTCAGCACTCAGCTCTGCCTTTTATGTGCCCTTTGCCGACTCATGCTCAGCACTAGAAAATGTTCCACCTTTCTGTTCTTTGCTTTTAATTTTGTTTTCTTTGACAACAGAGGTTCTCAGTAACACATAATTGAAAATGCAGAAGGCAAAGAAGTGCTGGAATTTGCCCAAAAGTTGGAGCTTGTTTTCCCAATACTTTCGCCTTTTTTTTTTTTCACAGTAATGGAAGTAAAACCAAAATAATAGTTTTTTTAATACCTCCTCATATAAAAGATGTTTAGGAAATGGAAAAATTGACCATGTTTATGCTATATTTAGGTAATGCTGAAATGCAATCCACAAAAAGGAACCCTTCAACTACTTTTTCTTTTCCTTAAGAGAAAATATAGACTATATTGAACATATGGAAATACACCTTGATACATTTGTATAATGTAATGATGAAAAGTGAGTAATAAAGTTTTCTATAGTTAGCCTTCATCTGAGCTCAGATTTGCTCCCATAGCCATAAAAGGAAATCTCACCTATCACAACAACATAAACATATTCCAGAGGGATAATTCCCCTCATTCTCATTGTGATGAATCATAAGTTGAAGGATGAATTTGGGATGAAGTAGAGGACAAATTTTATTTTCTTATTTTTCAAGAAGGCTTCTTGTTCTGAGAGAAAAGTGAAACTCATGTGTGACACTTTTTCTCCTTGACACATAATTATTGCATATACTTATGGGGTAGAATATGAAAATAGAATGCATGTTTATAATGTGTGATGATCAAATTTCCATATCCTTAAACATTTATCATTTATTATTTCTGTTTGCTTGGTTGGGTGTGTGTGTGTGTGTGTGTGTGTGTGTGTGTGTGTATGTTAGCGGCCGAATCCAAGTTCTCAAGCACATATCCTCTACCACTGAGCTATACCTCCAGTCCCTATCATTGCTTTGCACTTGGATACTTCAAAATCTTCTCTTCCACTTCGACTTCTTCGTAAATTGTTGTGAGCCATAGTGACCCTACTGTGTGACAGAACTCTAGAACTTCTCCCTTCTGTGGAGCTGTGTTTTGATATCTTTACCCAAACTCCCATTCCCTTTCCCAATCTCTCACTTTCTGCTGTGACACTTTTAAGACACAGTGAGTTCACCCATTGTTTTCTGGAGAAAATATTCTAGCTCTGATTTTTTATAGATATTAAAAACTAATTCCAGCAGTGTTTATGGAAATGGTTCTGGTTCTGGGGTCTGCTTGGGTTTTAATCTTGCCCCTTTTCATCTCTTCAATTTCAGGCAAGTTGTTTAAATTCTGCCTCTAAATTTTGAGGGTAAAAGTACTGCCTAATCAATAGTATGGTTAGCATAGTAAATGAAACAACATGAACTATTTAGAGTAGTACCTACAACAAAGGTAATATTGTTAGGGATAATTACAATGAATATCAATATGCTACCACAGTTATTTTATAAACACAGAAGACAAAACAGTAGTAAACACCTGTGAAGAATGGAAAAATACGCAATTTTGATTTCAGTATGTTTTGTAAATCAAAACTGCAGGTAAAAGTTATATAAGATACAGTTTTGTAAATATATGTGAACAACATATCAACACATATCAACATGTGAACATGTTTAAACATGTTTAAACATTTTTAAATGTTTTTAAATGTTTCAATGTTTTTAAATTTTAAATGCGAACATGTTTAAACATTTAAAACAAACTAGCACTACTTGAACCACCTTCATTTGATAAAGAATTCGATCTACTCAGAATAAATGTTTACACTTATCTATAGTAATTTAATGAAATATGACACATTTTCCCCATGGAATTGCTTTGGTTGCATGACTGAATTGCCATTGCACATAAGATCACTCTTTAGAGCTCAGAACATTTCTTTGATCCCAATTGAAAGCACTTTGTACCTTTGCAATCACTGTAGATCATCATTTGGCAACAGAATCAAGCTTAATAGAATCTAAGAAAACTCACCTAGGAAATTCACCTAGAGAAAACTCATCTAAAGAAGAGTTACTTTCTTTAAATATCAGGAAAAAAAATACCCATGGGTTCCCAATTTTTTCCAAACATTTCTAACAAGATATCCACAGCATATCATAATTTATTTCTATTTTAATATTTTCAGAGACATTCTTTGCCCAATTTGAAATAAAATTTCTCCCCTCCAATTCAAGTTTATAAAAGATTTTACTTTATTTTGCATATCAGAGTCTTAAGGCAATGTACATTATAAGAGAAAAAAGACTACATTTCTTCTAAATTATTTCTCCTTCTGTTGCAATTGCATGTTATAACAGTTTTTTAACTTGCCACTTTACATCACAAACCTAGTGTTGCCCTCCCCTAGAATATTTCAGGTAATGTCCAACTCACACTTCCATTCATCAATCCCTTACTGAGTTCAATGACACTATCACAAGAGGAAGAGTACAGACAGCTTTTTGTTCACAGAGCACCCCTTGTTGATTTGGGTTTATTAAAACATGTAAGTTATGTTCACAATACTTAAGTGACATTTAACTGAGACCATTGTAAGAAGATTTAAAAGAAACTGCAAGAAGACAAGTTTTCCTGAGAACTAAATATTTCAGGAGATTCAATAAAACCATGGTGAGCATTCTCCAAGATTAATGGAGAAATCAAGAACAATTGGCTTTATTTTTATCTCTGGGGCAACCACAAGACAAACTGTTTTCAACAAATGTGCCTTGTAATGGTAATGCCACCAGAGTTCATAAAGAAGCAATTTATTATTTTGAGTTTATTGTCTGATAATAATTTATCAGCTTTTGAGTTTAGATCACCAGTTCACAGGCATTCTTTATTTGTTATTTAATTAACTAAGCTTCTTGTCAAATGAGGCAGATATAAAAAGAGAAAAGGTGTTTTATCTTCTCTGATTTGAAATGAAATTGTCTTTCGTTTGTAGACTATAGAGGACCTGGAGACTTTGGCAGCTGTATAACTGAAAATTCAGAATTAAAACATGACAAAAGAATGGCAAAGTAAATGAATGAAAGTCCTGACAATCCCATGCCAGGTCAGCCCCTACTTGTAACATACCTATTTCCCAATTCAAAACTCACACTCACTTTTATGTTTTTAAATCACTGTGATGCACATATAAAGGTAAATGTAGGACTTAACCATGGACTAGAAGATTGGCTAACATTGACTAAGAAAATCTTGTATCAAAATAGTACAGATATCTCCATGGAGTTTTAATCTTTTAACCAGAAACTGTTTGATTTTGAATTTTAGGTAACTTACTCACTGGCTTAAACAGAGGTAGAGTGCATTTTAAAGGGGGTTTCTATACTGCAACCATGAACACAGGGTCAAGAATTATTAGCAGTCTCATATAATTGACTTTTTTGCCACGAATTTTTAAGCTACTAATGAATGTGTTTTTGAGATATTATATCTTCATAAGAACTTTAAAGCAGTTTCATGCACACCTAGATAACTAAGAATTTTAAGAAAAGTAAAACGTGAACATGGAATCAAATTTCTGCCTGTTCAGTGAAGTGATCATCAGACTAAGAATCCCATTAGATCTTGAGGGCACCTTAGTGGTATCCTACCTATTTCAGGATATTTCTGATATTACTTTTCTAGATATAAAAGTACATAAATAAAAATGATAATCCAGGATTTATTAGGATTGTCATTATTTTTAAATAAGATGTTATAATTCAGATGTTTGCGGTGAGGAAACAAAACATCCACATGATTGAATTGTGTATTTGGTAACAGAGATAAAGCCATTATGTAATCTCAGATAAATTAACTTCCAAATTTCAGTTGTCACTCAATCTTAAAACGCAAGTAAGCAAACAATAAGTTTTGTTGCTTTGGGAACTTAATGATTAATATCTTCATTAGCTCACTGAGCTAAATATTTGACCCCAGTTAAAATTTTGAACTTAAAGTCTACTAATTTCTTCATACACAAAATATTCCAAGGAGCAAGTATTTCAGAATGAATTTGTTTACTTACTTTAAACATGAAAAGATAAGTTATTTAATAAACATTTATTTGGGTGTATGCATATAATGTATACTTGGTGAGTATGTGCATATACATATTTTGTTTTTTATTAGATATATTTATACAGATATAATTCCTATCAGCATGATAAAATGGATGAGAATCTATACCCACAGGCTCCTCTTTCCAAGGTTTCATGTTACTCTTAACTCCTCCCAAAAGTGGCCAACTCATATCTACAATTCCAAGCCATGCACAATCACATGACAATACAATAATAAGAAGCAAACCAAACCATCTGGGTTCTTAATATGTTCAACTTATCATAAAAAGATTGATTTTTTAAAAGTCAGAATCATAAGAAAGCTAATGCAGCTGGGGTAATAATACAAGTCTAGATATATCTAGCCATGCTAGCTATTTTAGCAAATAGATAAGCTTAATAGTATTAAGGATTCAGACAACATTCATAATAGGCCACCAAGCAGGTCCCCATAGCAGTCTGAGCATATGCAAGACCTCTGCCCTCTTGTATTAGAAAATAGGACTTCTGATCAAAACACACAAACAACTCCAGCAGAAAACTAATTCACAGGGGCCAAATGTCTGTTAGGATGGAAGTAGAAAAATTAGAACGAGATTTTGGAACTAACAAAGAAGGATTAATATATAAACTCCATTCCCAGGTTACATGGAATTCTTAACATATAACATTAGAAGACTTTGGAATTAGGTAGATTAAGAAAAGTTTGACCACTAGCTATATACTAGGGCATGAATCTATAGTCATCTGTATATAATATGGCAAAGATCTCTCTCTTATTCTATTTATGTTCTAGTGGTATGCCTGAGAATAAGAATCTCTTGCATTTTGTCTCATGGCTATCAGTGTTTTAAAGCAATTAAAATTCCCTGAAGGATGGTTTTGAAGTGGAGTGTTTCTGCTGGTTGAGGTGGTATGGTGGTAAAAGAAGTAAAAATTTATATTAATTCCACAGTTATTGAACAACAACAAATGTCAATCTCTGTGCTAAGAGGAGTGGAGTAATTAGGGTTCAAATGAAGATCATATTTCTAGCCTAGAGGTATTTACAGATACTAAACTCTAATGCAAGCCTTCACATGTTATATCAGGATACACATTATGGACCATACTTTACACACTTAATTCATTAAATTTTCAAAACAGTTCTATGAATTATGTGCTATTCCTATTTTCAGATGATAAACCTTTGGATTAGAGAGATTAAGTAACTTTCCCAATGTAACATACCCAGAAGGGAGTAGACAACCATGATTTAAAACCAGTCTGTATGACACCAAAATCCATGAACATTTAAAATTGCTTTCATCTTTCCCCTCCAGGACCTTCACACAAAATACTCTTGAAAGCATTGAAGGATATTATACAAGAGACTGTATAAAATAAACTAAGTTTAAATATAATTTCAGGGGAAGAAGGGGAACTTCTCAGAGATCATTTGATACAAGTTTTTTTTTTAAGTGATCAGGAATATTTGAGGTCTCAACACAGATTCACAGTTAATTAGCAAGCAATCATGGACTGAAACTCTGACATTTTTATTTCCAGGTACATGGTGTTCTCACTATGCCATACGACCATCCTATTAGTCATCTATTGATTTCTAGCAAAATACATGTCTATTTAAATATATTTCCAAATATTTTCATGAAAATTTCTTAGAAATCTTAGAATTCAGTACTGTTTCCACTACTTAATTATAACCACATTTTTGTTTCTCATTTTATAGTAAGGTAAAAGTGTCATATTCATACAAAGTACATTTCAGAATAAGGATCATTACCAGGAACAGTCAGGTATATTTCATAATAGAAAAGTAGTCAATTTATTAGGAGGACTAATACTTCTAAATATGTCAACATAAAATAACAGAAATTTTAAAACATGAAGTAAAAATTGATAGAACTTGAAGGAGAAATAAACAAACAAACCCATAATTATAGCTGTTAAGTTAGCCTCTTTTGTCAATAATTGAAAGAAAAGTAGATAGAAAACCAGCAAGAATACTGAAACAATGTCAACTGACTAGATGCAATTGGTAGTGATAGACACTCCATGTAATAAAAGCAGAATATATATTTTTTTCAATATAGACTATATTGTGTTTCATGAAATAAGTTTAAATAAATTTTAGATAATTGCAACCACAAAGTATATGCTCTTTGAGAAGAAATTAAACCAGAAATCAGTAATACATAAAATATATACAAATGTTTGTAAATTATCAATATATTTCTAAATAACCCATAAGCAAAAGAAAAAATAACAGCAATTAGAAGAAAAATTGAACTAAGTGAAAATCAAAATGCATTTTATCCAAAATTTGTGATGGCCTGCTAAGGCAGTATTTTGAGGCAAAACTATAGAATGAATGATTATTAGAAGAAAATTCTAAAATACGTGACCTAAACTTCCACTCTAAGATGTTCTGAAAAGACGAGAAAATTAAACATAAAGCAAAAAGAAATTAGATAATAATAAATTTTAGTGCGTAAATCAAAATCAGTGACACGTTAAACAGAAAATAATCAGAGAACAACCAACAAAACCAAAAGCTGATTAAAGAGATCAATAAAATGGATAAACCTCTCACAGACTAATCAAGACAAAAAGGGTACAGACACAATACATGACTATCAGAAAGGAAATTTTTAAAAATTACTATAAATTCTATAGACATAATGAAGATAATAAAGAAGTATTATGGATAAGCATTTCAATAAATTGAATATCTGAAAATATGAATTACCAGCTGAAAAATGATCTTACTATTTTTTACAAGGACTAAATCAATTTAAAACTAGAAAGAATATTTATCATACTTGACTCCATAATCTTATTTTTATTGATTCAAATATAAATCATATCTTTGTTAGAAATTCAGGAACCTTTTCTTAAACTGATATACTCTATCAAGTTATAGAGTACTTATTCCTGATATTACAAAATAATATATGCTGGTATCTCTACTGGATAAAGACTGGACCTTTTAAACAATACTTTCCC
>JAJEJO010002745.1:205767-246032 GCA_020662805.1 Glaucomys volans
AAAAAAAAAAAAGATTGTACTGCTTAATTTTCTTTAATAAAATATAAATTTTAATTCTTGTCAAATGCAGACTTGCTGAATTATCCCAGTGACTCGCTTGTTCCTAATGTTCACATTGAAACTTTTGGTTGATTTTGATGGAAGAGATCAGGTTTAGACATCTAAGAGACCACTTCATCTCCCTATCAATTAGAAGAATAGAAAATAGGGGCAGGTGGTACTGCTCCTTAATGTCTTTTCTTTTTCTTATTTGGTAAGATATTTCATAGTTTTCAACTTGGAAGACAAAGTATAAGCAGACTATAAGATGCTTTAGTACTTAAGGTGGGGGAAAAGGACATTTCAGAAGGCTTTTTAAATCCATTCTTCATAATTTAACTGCAGAGTTAGGATTTAAGGGGGAATGCCTGACTTGTAGTCTAAGGAAGCAATTAGAAGCTCACACACTCTAAGTTCTAAATATGGCTCCTTCAGTGCTTCTGATGACCTTGGGGAAAGCACTTGGTCATTAAAAGAAAGAAAGGGGGGGTAGTTAAGTGTCAGTCATAGTGCTATTTGAAATTGGAGATAACAAGGAATTTCAGAGATGCTTAACAAGATCTGAGATGATACCATTTATCAAGTGAGAGTAAAAATATATGCAATGACACTGAGGTTCATGCAGAGTGAATCGAAAGATGTAATAAAAATATAAATGATTCTGACTGGCAAGATGGCATCTCTCATCTTTTTTTTATTCCATCTGTTCAGTTAGTACAGGTTACTTGACAGATCATCCATTTGAAGGTCATTTGAACTATGTACATTAAAATGATGCACACATTTGAGAAGCCATTCCTTTAGAGGGCCTTTTAGATACATAAAAATCTGAAATTTCCAACTTTTCCCTAAGTTTCTGAAGACATTTGTATACAACACCAATCAAAAGCATATTTCCACTATTCTTTTAGGTTATTTTCAATTAACTAGAGTATTATGTCAACCTCAGGAAGTTCTTATGGAAATAGAAGAAACATAAATAGAATCATAAGGATTAGCCAGTTTTGAGGTTACTGTCTAAATTTTATTGGGTGAATATTTTAGTAATTGAACCTACATAGCTCTTTCTAGGATTGGCATAAAAGTATTTTTCAGCATGACCAGGTGAATAGTAAGATCAAAGATGATAGGCTTTGGGCTCTTCATCATCTCCCCAAGTACACACAAAGAAACACAGAAGAAATTTAAGATAAAGAAAAGAAAAATACAGATTCTCATGCTTCAAGCATTTTTGTAAACATTACCTTGAATGCAACAGAGCACTTTTATCTATTAACCAATAATTTAAAACCACCATGTGATCCAAAAAGTGCCCCAGTAAAGTCATATTAAACATTAACACTCAGTAACATTTTACTCTCTTAATTTATGAATATAGATAAGAAAGAAAAATAAGACTTCAAATAACATTTTAACTACAAATTTTATCAACTCTCTTACCATCAAATGTTAAATAAACTCTTGCTTGGGGCTGGGAAGATCCTTTTACACAGATAGAACAAATAAATACTCCAACCAACACACAAATTGCCTGGAATGCCATTTCTTCAGATTTGCAAGTTAATATCCAAAGGAAAATACCTTTAAAAAAGAGATAATGAGTTTGTTATATCTCATTTCACATTTTAGGAGTATAAAAACATCTAGCAGCGCGGACAGAAAAACCTATTCACGTAAGCTGCTACTGAACTTTCACAGTAATGCAAACAGCAGGAGGTGCTGTGACTTTATTTCTCAGAACTGAAAATTCAGATTTATTTGTATCTGGAAGTCCTTGCAAGAAGAGAATTGTTTCATCTTCAAGCAAAATCATGCTAACATCAAAACAGAACAAAGCAGAAAGGAAAAACTTTCTGATTCCCAAAGGAAAACCCAATATTTTAGCTGATCTCTCTAAAACTTCATTCCATTAAAATGACTTGAGAGTGGAACCATAAAGTATTGCTGATGAAAACTCTCTCTCCCATACACATAGTAGTAGAGAAATCCCACATTCACACACACCCTCTCACTTCCTTACTCATTAGCTCTTTAGGAGTAATTGTCTCTGAAACATGTTTCTACACATAAATCTATGTGTGCTCAACCCTTGACTACTAAAATCACTTGAATCAATTATCTGCCAATTTACTCAGATGACCAGGCAGCTGTTAAATGATGCAGATGAGATAACCATGGACCCATGCCAAATACAGACCAATGACCTAGCAGTGAGTAATCCAGGGAGCCTTGTATCCACCAAGGCATATTTTAAATAAATCAACCAGAAAGTGGGCTGTCAAAATTCTAAAAGATAAATCAAGGAGACAAGTATTACAGCTTGAAACTATAGCGATAAAATTGATACATACTATTAACTAATGTCTGAATACAAAGGAAAATCAGGTAATGTGTTAGGACAAACCTAGTGGCCATAATATGCAAAATAAACTCAGGACCATAAGAGAAATCCTATCATTTTACAACTATCATAATTATACAATAAATGGCATGGTAGTTTAATCTAGAAACACATTTACACAGGTAACAACAATGCTGACCTGCAATATTATGTGGCTTTTTAAAATTAAATTGATGTCATTAATTCTATTCGTTAAAGAAATGCTATTAAAAATTTAAAAGACTGCTTCATTAACACAGAAGAAAATGAACAATTAAATGAAATGTGCAATCTTAAAACATTATAAGTTGTTTTCATTGGTGGTGCATATGCTATAAGAGAAATGAAATGTATGCTTCTACCACACAGATGGAAGAAACCCTAGAGATGTTTGTGTTGGTAATTTTCAAAAGAAACAGTTTCTTCCTGCTTCCACAACCTCTTCACCCTGTCATCCCTAAATTAACTTAGAAGAAAATTGATTTTATGGGTGACTTTCCCTTAGTAATTTGCCCCTTGGTTTGTTGATTTTATACTTAAAGGGAGGGGGAGTTATTAATATGTCCAACCTTAGCAGGCTGATAATATTTACACATCCCCCCCCCATTTTGCTATTATCAGAATATAATCTCGATGTTTCTTCCTAAGGAACATATGCCATAAACTGCGAAGAATAATACTGAGAATGAAATGACAAATCAAATGAAGTTACTCTACCGAACAAGTGAGTTCAGTTCCACCTAGTGATGAGAGGTGAAAGCCCAGTGTCCTATACTTGCTCCCCGTGCCCCCTCCCCCAAGAATCTTACAACTTCTTCCCTTCAACTCAGACATGCCGCTTGGTGTTTTCACTTCTACTGACTGCAAACTAATAACATAGAAGAATTCTTTCAAGTCCTCTCGACCAGTTTTGCCTTAGAAGGCATTGTAATAACTTTAAACTCCCCGCAGGTGTCACAGCCTAAAGAAACAGCTCAAGCCGGGCTCTCAGCAAGGGTAACATTGCCCTGACAAACCGCGCGTGCTCTTAACAAAATGTTGAGACTCCAGCACACTCTTGTATGAAAAGGCAATACACAGACCCAAAAAGTTCTATTTTGCTAAATTTGTGATTCTGAAAATAATGAATCCGGCTTACCGAGGTTGGAAGAGATCAGCACGGAAAGGTCACCAATTTACTACCGGAATGGATCCGCCAGTCTCTCTAGTCCTTTTCCCAGAAGACCTTAATTTCTGGAGCGTCCCAACTGAAATTCTTTCTTCCAGGTCCTCTGAGTTTCTTTGTACAGGAATCCTCGACCCGGCAGTGCCGTGGCACCCGGAGCCCTTCTCCGCGTCGCTCAATCAAGCACCTCGGAGTGAATGGAAAGTGGCCGGGTGCTGGGGGCGAGCGCTCGGGTGTCCGATTACAGCGACGCGGCGCACGGCTGGGGCTGCCCCGGCGCGCCGCCCAGCCGGCTCGCATCACCGGCCCAGCGCACTCGGCGGCATCTCCACCGGCTGCGAGGCCCCACCCAGAGCGCGCCCGCGAGAGGGTGGCAGGGAGCCTCGAGGGCGGGCCGGGCGGGGCCGACCCGGAGCACTGGCAGCCCTGGAGATGCAGGAATGAGCTGGAGCAGGCTAGAGGACCAGCCCAGCAACTCCCTGTTTTGCAGTCCGCGGTGGGGTGCACAACTTGCAAAGTGCGCTCCCAGGTTTTTGTTACTGGCTGCTCTTGGAAAGCACACAGGCTTTACTTGGCTGTAAATATCAAAGTGCAAAGCAGGGTTTTTTGCCAGAGAAGGATCACTACGTCCTTTTAAGGGAAAGAATTGTGATTTTTAAAAGGGCACGAGTCTTGTCCTTATCCTGCAACCAAATTTTTAAAACCAATCAATATAAATCTACAATCTTGTCGCAGAAGTTTATCCTTAATGATTAGTGATGTATCTCTTTTTAAACAGGCATCTTTTCTTATTGCATTTCCTTAATATCCTGAGGGCAGTAACTCCGCTGACCTTCCCACAACGATTCATACCCAGTACCTTCTCCACGATACCTCCGAAACATAACTAAGAAAAATTCTTTCACGCGGAGGAAGGTTGTTTTGAAATAAGCCAAAAGATTGAGGCTTAGTATTCTAGACATCAGCGATATTCCTTTCAGGTTTCTTTGTTAAACTCTAGGACTGATTTTGAAGTTAAGTGAAAATATTTTTTCTAGTCACAATGAACTGAACGTTTGCGCATCCGCAGAAAAAAGCTTTGGTCCGTATTAAAATAAGCGAGCACTTGCTTAAAATCACCGTGAACTACTGTCCAGTAGATGTCGCTGTATAGAGGTAACGTGGAATGTATTCATCTACCTTATACCTTACAATTTTCTTTATAAAGTGAAGCAGAATCGTTAGGTTCTTGTAAACTGGATGGTAGGAAACACCTCTGAGGTTACACATCATGGCTCACTGGGACAGCTAAACGGAATCTTTGGTAGGAGGATGTGATGATTGATCTTTCATGTGTCTAGACCCCCCTTCTATGTCCAGTACACAGGGACATGTCTCTGACTCTTACTGTAGAGTTGAGAAATGAAGGAATAAATTCAAATAAGACCTTAAACTTAAGTTCACACCCTGCTGAAATAGTTACTTTATTGTGCTATCTGGAACCAAACTTTTAGCATCTCTGAGGTATGCCTGTAATCTGATTAAGAATAGATATTTCCCAAAATGAGATGTATGAATGGCTACCAGATATATGAAAAGAGATACATCACTAATCATTAGTGAAATTCAAATTAAAACCACAATGAACTCGGTCGAGGTGGCACACACCTGCAACGCCAGTGGCTGGTGAGGCTGAGATAGGAGGACCACAAATTCAAAGCCAGCCTCAGCAAAAGTCAGTGACTGAGCAACTCAGTAAGAACCTGTCTCCAAATAAAATACAAAATATGGGCTGGGAATGTGACTCAGTGGTTGAATGTCCCTGAGTTCAATCCCCAGTACCAAAAAAATAAAAAATAACACACACACACACACACACACACACACACACTGAAATATTGCTTCATACCTGTTAGAATGACTAATATCACAAAGACAAATGTATTGCCCAGGATGTAAGCACTGTTGGTGAGAATGTAAATTGGTACAACCATTATGGAAAGCAGAAAGGAGAGTCCTTTAAAAAATAATAGAATTGCCATATGATCTAGCAATTCCACATCTAGGTATTTACCTGAAAAATTTGAAATCACTTTGTAAAAGATGTCTGCCTCTTTTCACTGCAGAACTACTCACAATAGCCAAGTCATGAATTGACCTAAGTGTCAATCATGAATTCACTGATAAAGAAAATATGATAAATATATTTGTGCAATATTATATAATACAATGTTATATAGTATACAATTCCACTGTACAATGGAATACTATACAAACTTCCAAAAAAGAAGAAAATTCTGTCATTTGTTCCAACATGGATGGAAATGGGAGAATATCATGCTAAGTGAAATAGAACTAACACAAAATACAAATACCATATGTTCTCACTTATATATGCAATCTAGAACAATTGAACTCATAGAAGAAGCAAGTAGAATGGTAGTTACCAGAGGGTGAGAGATAATGGAAATGGGAAGAGGAAAGTCAAAGACACAAAACTTCAGTTAAACAGGAGGAATAGGTTGATGTTTGTTTTAGATCTGTGTAGTCAACTTATCATTGCCATGACCAAAATACCTAACAAGAACAACTTTGAGAAGGAAAAGTTTATTTTCAATCAGTTTCAGAGTTTGGTCAATGGTCAGTCAGCTCCATTGCTATGGGCCAGCGGTGAGGCAGAACATCATGGTGAAGGGTGTGGTGAAAGAAAAACTACTCAACTTATGGAGACCAGGAGGCAGAGAGAAAAGAGGGAAAGGACTAAAGAGAAGATGAGCCCTTCTAGAGCACACACCCAGTGATCCACCTCCTGGTCCAGCCAAGCCCTACTTGCATACAGTTAGTTCATCCAAACAAGAATGGACTAATTAGGCTACAGATCTCATAATAATTTCTCCTCTGAATATTTCTGCATTAATAAGGGGCTTTTGGAAGACACCTCATATCCAAACCGTAAGGAGAACAATTGTGTAGAATAGTAAATTTAGCTAATAATGGAGTTCTGAACATATCAATATTGCTAGTAAATTTTAAATGTTCTCACAAAAATTGTGAAGTACTTGAACCAAAATGATTATGTCAGTCAGCTTAATTTAATCTTTCCACATTGTATTAAAAATCATGGCACCATACTGTTCCCATTAAAATAATACAGCTATAATATGATATATAATAAAACATTTGAAAATGCAAGTGTTTAAACATTCAAAACTTAAGAATTCAAACTTAAGAATTCAAAAATAATATTACAAGTATAATATAATCTTCAAAATTATCTGTTTTTAAGGAAATTGCCAACTCAATGAATAGGTTATTTCAAAAATATATAGTAACAAACTATTTAAGAGATGCTTAATGCAATAAAAATGTAAGCAGACCCTTGACATAACTTTGGAATAATGGATTGAACTCACAAAACATCTGACAGTATTAAAAACCAGATGTAAACATAAATAAGCACTATGCTGGTTTCTCTGAAATCTGTCTGTAACTGATTAAAATCTAAGTTATACACTGCCCACTGTTATCTTCCTACTGATCTCTGAGTTAGCATTTATAAAATTAAGGAGGGAGAAGAATGAATTGTCAGAAATATGAGTGTGAGCATTAACAAATCATATAATTATCAATTTAGAAATGTGAAGCCATTGGAAACCAATTAATCTATAGATCCACATGCAAAATTTGTTTATACATTTTATGTTTAAGCTTCTAAGAACTGAGATAAATAAATGCAAAACAAATGTAGTTAAATGGTATATTTACAAAGTAGTTTAATTCCAAACTATGTTTTTCAAAACCCAGAGAATTAGTTCAGTCTCTTATACACGCTCCCACAGTTTTGGTGTCTAACACAAATAGCTTAGATTTAATCACAGTCTGTGAAACTTGTGCCGAGATTCCCTCTATCTTGCCTGAATAAACCTTTTTTCAATGTGCTCCTGGGATTCAATGGTATTTGCTTAGGCCTGAGACATTTACAGTTGGCCACACCTCAAAATGAATCATAAAAACACTGATAGGCATTAGCCAAGAAAGAGTCAAGCACAAGGACACAATCGGTGCTCATACTTACCTGAAATTTAAACCACAAAGTGAAATATTAAGAGGGCCATTAGGTGTCCCTAATAAGATTTATCTCTGACCCTTTGGCCCCACACTGCTTAGAAGCTTAAAACACCTTGACAAAATCAGATTTATTTGAGAAGCACTGTAGCCAATACTCTGTTTTTAGATTGTGGTCTTTGCCTCTGTCCTTACGGACAGGAAATGATATGAACTAATTGAGGAAGCCGGTTTGGGAAAGTGGACACTAATCTGTATCTCTGACTTTTGATCTCTGTCTCTGTTGCTACAGGCTCTGTGAGGCTCTGTGCATTTCTGATTGTAAGGTCCTTGGACAGTCAACAAAAAGCAATGGTGGTTTGCTCTGGAGAAGGACACTGGCCAAAAAGAAAATTCTTATTGTATGCCTTGTTACAGGAGTAGCAGCACCACTAAATTTAGAGAACACTAATTGCAAAGTTTGCCCCCATTATTAAGTCGTGGGGGAAAACATCCAACTTAAAATACTTGGGAGCCCTGCATCTTTAGAAAGTCTAGGCTTTTTTTTTGTTGTTGTTGTTGTTTTTATTCATTGTACACAAATGGGGTACAGCTTTCATTTCTCTGGTTGTACACTATGTAGAATCGTTTACACCGTTTGTGTAATCATACATGTGCATAGGGTAATGATATTTGTTTCATTCTATTATCTTTCCTTCCCCACCCCCTTCCCATCCCTCATGTTTGGGGAGGAGGCAAGAATGGAGGAAAGTCTGTGCTTTCAATGGTCATTTACTTTGTTTATGTCACCCTTACTTCTCCTTGGGTTACATTAGCAGCTCTGAGAACAAGCCGGTCAAACAGGTCTGGTGTAGGACTCTGTATGTGAAATTGCTATCTGATAAGCTGTGGTATTGCCTAAATCAAAATCATTCTTTGTTTTTCAACAGAATAAATGTTATCTCTACTTTCATTCTCAATCCATAGTTAATCTATGTCCATGACTTTTATTTATATATATATGTATATATATAAATATATATGTATATATATGTGTGGGTGTATATATATGTGTGTGTGTGTGTGTGTGTGTGTGTGTGTATATATATATACTTTTAGTTGTAGATGGACACAATATCTTTACTTGATTTATTTTTATGTGGTGCTGAGGTTCAAACCAATGCCTCACATGTGTGAGATGAGCACTCTGTAGGGTCCTTGGTAGTCAACAAAATAAACTGGTGACAGTGGTTTGCTCTAGAAAAGGGCACTAGCCAGCAAAAATATTCCTATTGTTTGCCTTGCAAACATTGTAATAAGAAAAAAAAATGGTGAATGTATATTACAAATTTCAAACTTGAAGTCTTCAATACTCCTTTAAACACTTTTCAGCATCTCAAATACATTAAAGAGCAATATTTCCAAATACTCAACCAAAATAAGAGCATATTACCTCTAATATTTATATATTACTGTATTTTACTTATAAAGTAGAAAAGCAAAGGGTTTCAAAAGAGTGATTTTGCTTCTTTAGTACAAAAATGTCATGTGTGCATGACAAAAGTTTTAAGAGTGTTGTAATTATTCACACTGTCATCATTGCAGGGGTAAAATGTAAACTGTGTTTGTTCTGTCCTTATTAGACTATTTCATGTAAATCCTCAGTGAGGGTGGAGTATATGTCTTTGAGATTAACGATATGCAACTGCAGTTGCAAAGTATCCCATAGCTATTTAATAAATAATGCTTCACAGTTGAACATACACCACCCACAGTCAGTCTTTTGAGAAAAGCCAACTGCTTTATGAATCTGTTGTATCTAAAGCTCTCTTTTTCTTTACCTGGTAGTACAAAACTCTTTCCAATATCTATTTTCACAGTGTAGGAATGAGAGAGCTGTGTAAGTGTCTCAGAGTGTCAGGTGGATGAAATGAGGCTCAGAAATAATAACCAGCTGGAGCAATGAATGCAGGACTGTTAGTTACGGCTAATTGATTCCCATCTACAGTCATTAGCATGGTCAAAGGACTTTTCCTTGCAATTTTCAGATTTTATGATTTTCTTTCTCTTCTTGAACTTTAACGTGTTGACTAAAGAGTGGAGTATTAAATTGTGTAAATAAGAAGTCTCATGGATTCCTGCAGTTACATTCATAATAAGATACATGTGACAAACTCAATGCTTTTCTCTACCTGTAATTTTCATAAGATAGAGAGGCTGTGGAGGACATATGAGTAAAAGGAACCATGTATTGAATTTAATTGATTTACTTTTAGTCATGATACTTTTACAATTTTGAGTGATACTTGACAACACTAAAGAAGGATATACAGTTTGCCTTTTCTTAACAAACTTGACAAAATTTAAGATGCAAAACTCTTGGGGTACACTTTAATAAAATCTTTTCTTAATGGGTTGAATCCATGACAATGGACTCATTAAACTTTAAAATGTTTCAGAAGGGGCGGTAAGATTTAAAGGGCGGGCAATATTAATAGGCATTTTACAAACATTATTTCTTTTAATCTCCAAAAGTCCTATAAAAGAAGATATATGTATCTCAATTAAGCAAACAAGAGAAAAAGGTCAGAAATTCAAGGCACCTTCCCCTGCTGGGGCCCTTGGCAATGAATTCAGGTCTGCCTATGTCAACGTGCATGAATTTCCTTCTTTCAGTCATCCTTGGTATATTAGTCTAACAAAAAGTCCAGTAAATAGGAAAGGAGAGGTTTTGAAAGGTTTTCTGTTTTTGTTGGATGCATATCCCATTCTCTCTCAGATTTGAAATACAAATGCAGACATTGTATTATCACTACAAAATGATAGCTTGAGAACAAAATCGGTGTCTATTTCTCCTTTTATCTTTTAGAATAGCTGGAACTAAGATGATTAGTGAACAGCCTCATATGGAGATGAAGGAGTTCAAGGAATGTGGGTAGAAAGGAAAAGGGAATCAATAATACATTGACCAGGTAAAAGACCATAGTTATAAAACAAAATCACACAAATTATTTTATCATCCATCCAAGTACTTTCATCATTATGTATGTTGATTCTATTTCCTTCAAATGTCTAGTTTATTACTTAGGAAAATATAATGAATGACAACTCAAAAACAAATTTGCACGGTGGATTCAGGCCTAAAAAACAAGAAGTTCATCACTATCAGAGAGGGTCAATTTTGATTTAAAAATCTTGCCACAGATTACCTGTTCTGCAAATTATCAGCAAGGTTACCAAAATGCCTTTTGTTCATTAACTGAAAGATAAAGGTCCTGCTTATTTCCATAGCTCATATGATTCCTTTCACCCACTGGGTCTGTGCTAAGTGCTGGTGCGCTCCCACTCATTCCCTCTCCTGGTGCCTTACACTGCACTGTATCAAATGTCTTTCTTGGGGTTGGGGTTGTGGCTCAGTGGTAGAGCGCTTGCCTAGCATGTGTGAGGCATTGGGTTTAACTCTCAACACCACATAGAAATAAATGAATAAAATGAAGGTCTACCAATATCTTAAAAACTATATTTTTAAAAAGTCTTTCTTTTCCTTTCTTTGACAATTCCTTGCTTCCTCACACTTCCTCTCTCTCCTCCACTCACCCCCATTGCAAATCCTTTCTTATTCATCATGACTCACTTCAAATGCATCCTTTTTTAAGATAATAATGACATTCCTTTTTTATAAAAAAATAATCCTAAGCAAAATTAATCATGTCCTGCGTGTGAACAGAGTTATACCTACAACAGTTCTGGTGTCAAGTAGACTTTTAATCTCTACTTCCTAACTTACTAACTACATGTTTTGGATATTGTTTGATTTTCTGTTTTAATTTTATTTTTAAATGTGAATTAAAGCAAGTATCTTTAGGTTTACCAGCTAATTAATTACTATAATGTGTGTTAATATTTCTCTCATTCATTTATTACAGAAATTGTTTCTCTACCATATCACTTAATGTTACAGTTATGTGAAATTTTTCAGTTTTGACTCCCAACTGCTCCAGAGCAGGACAAAGAGATCTTAGATATTTTATAGCCAGCAGCAAAACTTGGCACACAGTGACTACTAGATAGACCATTGCTCAATTAAACAACATTTCTTTTAATGGTGTTTTGTGGACCTTAAAAATCTAAATAAAGAATTTTTGTTGTCACTGCTGGTGTGATATTTCAATACATGCAATTTCATAGTCTTCTTAAGTAATCCCTTTCCAAGATTCATAATTTTATTCCCAAAGGTAATCATATTTGTATCATCCCCTTCAGATCATATTTGAATTTTGTTCTGAGTTTGTAAAAACTATGCAAACATTTGAACTGCCTTGATTCTTGATAATCAACTGCTGTTGAAACAAGTGGTCTGAGTTCACTTTAAATTCTAGTTTTAAAATTAAGTTTTGAGATTAAAATCCAGAAATTATATTTGAGTTCTCTGTTTTTAATTTTAAACAAGATTCCCTGAAAATTCTATCATGGTAAAAATAAAAATAAAATGTAAAAAACTGTTAGCAATTCTTGGCATAGAAAGGGAACATGTTATCTATTCCAGAAATTGAATATAATTTCAATTCTTTTCATGATTCACTTTAGGTTTGTTTCATTCTACTTTTTTCTTCTAATGTTCTAATATAAGGCAGCAGGAAAACAATCATATGAGAACTAAATTATCTATTAGTTGTATTTTTATATTTTAATTTGTATAGATTTCAATCTCATGTTTTCTTTATTTTAAGTATATATTATTTAAAGTAACCCATATGTAAAAATCTGGATCCAGATTTTTGCATTAATATCAATTTAGAAACTTTTTTAGAAAATGATTCTTTAATTTATCCAAAAGTTCCCTAATGAACTCTATTTAAAAAATTTTCTATCAATTTTCAAGAAATGTCTGTGGTCTAAATGAAGAACAAGTTATTAAACTATCATTAGTAATAGAAGTTTTAACATATTGATAGCTAGACTAAAATTTTTGTTATTGTTAACATATTACATCAAAAATATATGTTATGGGGTTGGGATTGTAGCTCAGTGGTAGAGTGCTTGCCTAGCATGTGTGAAGCACTGGGTTCAATTCTCAGCACCACATACAAATAAATAAAATAAAGGTCCATTGACAACTAAAAACATATTCTTTAAAAAAAATAATATATGTTATAGCCCAGCATGGTGGTGCACACCTCTAATTCTAGTGGATTGGGAGGTTGAGGCAGGAGGATTACAAATTCAAAGGCAGCCTCATCAATTTAGTAAGCCCTGAGCAACTTAGGGAAATCCTATCTCAAATTTTCAAAAAGTAAAAAAATTAAAGAGGTCTGGGTTTGTAACTCAGTGGTTAAGTACCACTGGGTTCAATCCTTGGTACCCTCCCCACAAAAAAAATAAATAAATAAAAAAGAATACATATTATATGTATTGATTTAGAGAAAATCCACTTCAACTAGGAAAGAAATCATTGGTTTGATCTCACAACTTTAGAAAATACAAAAGCTTTACAAAAGCAGAGCTTCTGGAGAAGTACTGTGCTGTAATGTGCTCTGGCCACTGAATCAAGTGCTGTTGTTAGGATTTCTTTAACTGGTTCCTCAAAGGTATAAATGTGCACCTGTGACTCCAGAAAAGTCTTTTTTATAAGCCTAAATGGATAATATTTTTTCTAGTGAATCTCCCTTTTCAACATGAATGATTCCTCTTCCTTAAAAATCTCACTCTCCACATCTCCATATACATACCTATAAATGTTTTCTTAAAGATTTTTTAAGAATATTCTAACATTGAGATAAAAAAGTTTAAGAAATAATATTAAAATATGTTGCAATATAAGCAAAATAAACATACCAAAGGCATGACATTGTTTACACAGTATGCATTAGGTTTGGGTGTTCAGTCATTAATTCGTCCTTTATCTATGTATGTACATATAGACCACATTGAAACAGTTCTAAAGTGCCACAATCTTCAATATTGGGAAACAGTTTCATTATTTGCTTCCACTTAATTTAAGTCTCTTGAGTATCCTTAAGTTCTTTGGTCACAATATATTGTTTCTCTATGTGATTTATGTTCTTTATATACCTGGGGCATGAATTGTGTAAGTATAAGTGACACTTAAACAGAACATACATATTTGATTCTTTTATTTTCATTTAAGGACCTTTGGGTCCATAATCATCTGCTATTTTTACTCACTTTTGTTCTTTCACCTTTATCAGCTTTTCAAATTTTAATTTAAGGTAGTTATTTTAATGAATCTAAAATCTAAGAATATCTATAGATTGAAATGCAAGAAATTTCTTTTAATGAAGAAAATAGTTCTTGACAATACTTGAAACAATGGCCAACTAAGTAATGAACTGGTTTAGAATTTGAAGCTTTTAGGTGCCACCTGTTTTAACCTCCTGGATTGTTAAACATTTTGAAGGCACAAATGTCCTCTGCATTCAAAGATGAATGAACATTTCCCCTGATATTTAAACTTTGGAAAAAATTTTTAAAAATCTTCACTTCTCATTCTAACCATTTTCAAATATAGATGGAAAACCCTAGATTGACACACACATAAGTGTACAAATACTTTTCTCAAGCATCACACCCATTTATCAAGTCACAGTGATATCCATATTCTGTTGAAGTTGCCTATTTATATGGTGTCTAACCCAAGCAAGTTCTTCCTTATTGTGATATTGTTTAATAGGGCTCCCTACAAACTCTTGCACATAAATACATTGAGCTTCCTTGGTACCTACTATCTCCTTTTCTTCTGCTCTCCTCTCCCACTTTCACATCTGAAACAAATCCCAAAGCCTGCTGTTGAAATGTGGATGCCTTTAAGGGATTTTTCTGCTTGATACCAAAGAGAGGTAGAGATAGAAGAGAAATATTTTATTTCCTATTTCTGCTACTAATTGAGAGCTGTATGAGTCATTTGTGTCATGTCAAGTAATTTTTTCAAGAAACAACTCTCTTAGAATTATCCATCCTCTCAACCCTCAACCAAACCTTTAAGTCAAAGGAAAACTAGGTAAGGAAATAAATTTTGAATGAAACAGGAAAAACAAAAGTGCTGTACTGAGAATCTTCACCCCCTCTTCGCTCCTTTATAGGTAAATGTATGGAATCCAGTAATGGGGAGCTGATCATTATCATATAGGGCTGCTACATCCTTTGGGTTGTCTTTTCCCATGCAGACCATGTGCATGCTGTTCTGACAATATCTGTCACCCTCTGAATGATGTCAGGATCACTTGGGAGACTATGGATTGAATTGCGAAGTCCTAACCCACTTGTACCTCTAAATGTGACCTTATTTGGAAATCAGGTCTTTGCAGATATAATCCAGTTAAAATGTGGTCATTAGATGGGCCTTTTATCCAATATGACTGATGTCTTTAAAATAAGGCCATTTGAAGACAGAGGCAGAGTTAGGAGTTCTGATGTCACAAACCAAGGAACACACCTCTGGTTACAAGAAGCCAGAACAAATAATCAGGGAGCATCCTCTAAAGGCTTCTGAGGGCATGCAGCCCTAAGACCTTGACTTTGGACTCGTAAACCAAGAACTGAGAGAGAATACATTTCTGTTGTCTTAGATCCCCAAGTTTATGGTAATTTATTGCTATAGTATATGTTATAAATTAACATTCTGTGAAATACTTCAAGGAATTCTGTATTCTCTCTGAACTTCAGACTCCTGAGTTGTTAAAAGTTATCGATAATGTTTCCTCCCAGAATTGGGTAGCTTAAGCTTAATTTTTAAAATTGCATCTAACTAGTAGCCAATGATTATCCCATTCCCTTCCTCAGTAATTTAACCTTTTCTGAATGAATGATTTAAATATTCTCAATTTCATATTTATCAGTGAAAGTCTTCCAAGATGTATGATCTATTAAAATGCTTAATAGAATGTAGAATTACACATTTTTATTACACATTAACATAAAATTATTTATCAAATATATAACTATGTATGGATAGATTCAGAAATATTTGTAGATATGCACATATGATGGTAAATTTTTACTGGGCCATAGTGCTAAGATATTTGACTAAACATTGTTTTAGATGTTTTTGTAAGGGTGGTGGGAGAGACTAAATTCAGTGGTTTTTAAATCAATGCATTCTAAGTAAAGTGGATTATTCTCCTTTGTGAGAGGGCCTCAACAATCTCTTGAAATTCTGGGTGGAATGAGAAGACTCACCTTCTCCTCCAAGCCAGAGGAACTCTGCAACCAGTTTAAACTACATCATCTGCCTCCTCTGGGTCTCCAGCCTGCTCTTCTCTGGTCATCCTGCGGATTTTGGACTTGTCAAACCTCCATAATTGCTAGAGCCAATGCTTTAAAATAAATCTTCTTCCATATATATAAATTGGTTCTGTTTCTTTGGAGAAACCTGAAATAATATGTGTACACATCTGTTTATTACTTAATTCTATCCACTGTGAAATCCTAGAAGCAATGACATCATGGTAGCAACAAACAATCCCAACGCCCAGACTCTGATTTCTAAATACTATTTTCCAATTAAAAGGAAGCAGGGCTCCTTGGGAAAATGACTTATTCTATGACTAGGGCACAAAAAAATAAAAAATGAGCTTCGAGCATCTTGTAATTTCAGAAAGTAAGGAGGTATCATAAGCAAAATGATGGAGACACTTCAAAAGGACAGGAGTTAAAAAATAAATAAATAAATAAACTTAATTCTGTATTTCTGTTCAGAAAAAAAAAAAAAAGGACAAGGGTAATCTAAAAGATTTCTCAATGTCCAAAGCCAGAGTTATTTAGGCAACACAATAACATAGTACTGAGTTACAATCCAGGGTATTAAATAAGTATAGTGTATGTACATTCCATACTGATATAAAATATGTGATCAAATAAATAAATCTTTCATCCAGAAGAATTCCAAATATGTGTATTATTACAGCTCCTCAGTCTAGGCAGTGGAACTTCATTCCTATCCCACCTATTTGAAGGTGGCAGAGACTTAGTGATTTTTTTCCAAAGATAGAGCAGGGAAAAAGAATAATCACTGCACAGTGGAACTTGAAAATACTATCTTCACCAGCAAGCAAGGTTAGCATCATGAGTGGTATTGTCTGGGTATCAAGCACTTCTGATATGATATGAAGTGATGGGCACTTACCTCTCTTAAAGTCTTTAGAAAACCCACAATCACAGTCTAATAGTAAGAAAAATAGACAAAATCAGATCAGAAGACATTGCACAGGATACCTGGTCAGCAATCTTCAAGATTTTCAAGGTTTTGCATAGCAAGGAAAGACAGAGAAACTACACAGGCCTGAGAAGATTTGGAGAAATGACAGTTAAATGCAATATGACACCATGGGGTGGATCTGGAACATACATAAAAACCTGGTGAAATCCAAGTCGATCCTAGCTTAATTTGATATTAATGTACCAACGTCAATTTCTTAGCATAAATTGACCATGGTCACATCAAATATCAACAACAGGGGAAACTGAGTGAGGCTCCTAAGAACTGTCTCTAAATTCTTTGCCACTTTATTTTTTTATAAATCTGAAATTATTACAAAATAATATGTATTGTTTAAAGAGTGACAGCAACTGAAAAAAAAAAAAGAAACGTAGAGCTTGACTTAGAATGAAAAATAACAGTTCCCTGGCCAGTACTTCTCTTCCTCTAGTACTGTTCTCCAGTTTTAAAAATGTATATTGGTTGGTATTAAAACTTATTAAATAATTTAAGGAATTATCTTTCTTGTTCACAGAATGATAGGTGGAATACAGTCTTTGCACAACACTAATTTACTCTCAATCTTCCCTCCCTATGGGATTGTTATCTTTTGCTATTTATTTTGTATCCATTAAATTATAAATTGTATTCTAACACTTTCATTCTCATAGCATCAGCAACAATCTCTCAAACACCCACTCTGTAAAATGTGTAAGTTATTGGCATTCACAATATTCTTTTCAGGTCTTCTCAAACATTCTCCCTTTAGTAGCTGAATATCTTCTCACATGTTGTTAAGGTCAGTTACATTTTATTCTATTTATAATCAAAACAAACCCTTCTGGTCCTTATCAACAACTTAATTTGTAAAATAGAGAAACAAAAGAGATTTTTATTTATGTCCATCTAAATAATGTTCATGTGGAAGCTAGAGGTATACTCTGATTTTTTTTTTTCCTATCTAGTGTTATTTGTTCGTTCATTCAGATTTTTCTGTAATTTCATGTGGCTATCTTTTTTTTTCCTCATAGCTTTTTACCATATTTTTTGTTCACAATACATGCTATCCCCTTTATTTTTTTCCTTCTGAAATAATTCACTTTTCTAAACTTCAATTCTCTTGCTTCAATCTGGGTCGATTATAAATCTTTTGGATACATTTTTATGTGAATCTTCAGGACTGAATACTCTATTTTTCTATATTCCATAGTTCTACCTTCTTTTTATTTTTTTGTTTATCTCTTTTTATTTTTTCTGAAACACATACTTATGGAACTTCCTAAGGAAGGCTATGTGTTAAGTCATAGTAGGGTGCTTTACTTGTGTGATAGCAGTTGTCACGTCTAACATTCTTTCCACATCGTCCAGAATGAAGATTGGTCAAATGTGAAGACATTGTAGCATTCCCTTCCAACATTCAAATCTGTTATTAAGAATTCTGATTTTAGTTTGAGTATTATTCTCTTTGATGGTCAGTTAACTCTCTTTCATTTTTTATTTTTATTGGTTCTTTTAATTTATATATCACAGTAGAATCCATTTTGATATAATTATACAAGCATGGAATATATCTTCTTCTAATTAGGATCCCTTTCTTGTGGGAACCCACTTTTGTGCCATTCACTGTGGTGTTATTCATACATGTACATAGGAAAATTATGTCAGGTTCATTCCATTGTCTTTTCTTTTCCTATCCCCCCTTCTTTTCCATCATTCCCTTTTGTCTAATCTACTGAACATCTATTTTTCCCCTCTCCCTCCTTATTGTGTTTTAATACTGATATTTCTACATATCAGTGAAAACATGCACCCTTGGGTTTTTGGGATTGGCTTATTTCACTTAGCATGATAGTCTCCAGATTCATCCATTTAGGGGCAAAAGTCATAAAGTCATTCTAAGTGGTACTCCATTGTGTATACATACCACAATTTCATTATCCATTCATCTCTTGAAGGGCATATATGTTGGTTCCATAGCCTAGCTATTGTGAATTGACCCACTATAAACATTGATGTGGCTGTGTCACAGGAGTATGCTGATTTTAAATCTTTTGGATATACACTGAGGAGTGGAATAGCTGGGTCAAATGATGGTTCTGTTCCTAGTTTTTTGAGGAAACTCCATACTGCTTTCCAGAGTGGTTACATCAATTTGCAGTCCTTCCAAAAATGTACAAGTGTACCCTTTTCCTCACATTCTCACCATCATTTGTTACTTGTATTATTATTATTATTATTATTATTATTATTATTATTATTATCATGATCCTCCTAACTCAGCCTCCAGAATCTCTTCATGTTCTTCATTTTTTCCTTTGCTGTGAAGAAGCTTATTTTTAGTTTTGATGCCATCCCATTTATTGATGTCCTCTCTTTTAGAAATTCCTCTTTGTCCTTATACTAGTGAAATATTTTAGTACTGAAATATTTTTCTAAATGTGTATCTTTTTACATCCTATGCTGAGCACTTAGGCCTTTTAATCTGTAGACTAATGCCTACATCTCTCAGAAATTATTGTCTAATAATTCCTTTGATTTTGATTTTTTTATTTTGATTTATTTTATTTTATTTTATTTTTGGATACCGGGGATTGAAATCAGGGACACTCAGCCACTGAGCCACGTTCCCAGCCCTATTTTGTGTTTTATTTAGAGACAGAGTCTCACTGGGTCGCTTAGAGTCTCATTTTTGCTGAGGCTGGCTTTGAACTCTCCGTACTTCTGCCTCAGCCTCCCAAGCTGCTGGGATTATAGGCATGCACCACACAGCCCGGCTCAAATTTCTTTTAAATTCTTTTCCTTATGTTTTCTTTCTTTCTGCTTCCTGGAACTCTTTATTAGTTTTATGTTAAAACCCATAATCCCATAATTGATCCTCTGTGTGTTTCATGCTTACAATTTTTAAAGATGTTTCCTTTACTTGGTCTTCTAAACTTCCTAATGAATCATTTTGGAGATGATGAATCATAAATTTCTAAGAGATACTTTTTATTCTCCAATTATTTGTTCATCACAAGTATTTTTTTTATTCTTTTTAAAAATTTTTTTTATATTCTTTTTAAAAACCTAATGACTCTTACATTTACAGGTGTTTTCTCCTCTTCTATGAATTTTGTGTTTTTGTGGGATCATTTGTTTACTTTGACTTTTTCATATTAGGGATGTCCCTCAACTGTTCTGTGGAAGTGGGTCATCCATTTTTGTGGGCTGATGATTGTGAGTATTTCTGGTGTGCGTTTGGCAGACTTTGCTTCAAGATAAGGTCAGGAGGCTGGATTTCTAAATATTTGGCTACCAGAGTGCAGATGTTCTTATTTTGGATGGCTATCCTCACACATGCAGCAACGCTTAAAAGATTTAAGTTGTGATTGTAAAGCTAAAAAGCTGTCTTCCAAGTATTCCGCATTCAGTTGTGGGAAATGGAACAGGTCAATCATTCCGTCTACCACTTTCATATCCCACCTTTTTCTGCAACTGGCTTGCAATCCTGGACCTTCCTGTACTTTGGCAACACATAATGACTCTCTCACCAGCTGCCACCTTCTCCTCAGTTCTCTGGGTCACTGATTTTCCTATCCCATTGTAATAGGACCACTTCACCATCTGCTTTCTGTTGTCTAGAAATGTTAAAAGCCTGTGGCCAGTCCCATTCTGCTCACCTTGTTTTTGCAAATTTATAATCTTTGCAAATCCTTTTAACATCACATTAATGTCAAGTTGGAAAAAATTTAAATCCAAATGTACCTTGTATAACTTTGTATAAAGCCTCCCTCCTCCCCTTCCCAACCCTGCTACTTTTTGTTTGGAATAGCTGTTGCTCCATCTCACCTCAACATTGCTAAAAATTTTGTTTGGCCCTGGGAAGATTTACTCACTCTGAGAAACACAATGCTTATACAATTGCTCCCCAAAGACCTGGCTTATTAGACTCTTGCTGTTCTAAGAATTCACTACATCTGAGAAGACAGATAATTCTAAAAATGAGATGCATTGTGTGTGGTATAGAAAAGATTAATTATCATCCTTCATCTAACTCCTGGCCCTAGTTCCTCAGCTATATTGAAAAAAAAGAAAATGAAGTTCCTTCCTGAGCAGAATAGTTTGAATTTTATATTTATCCCTCTGTTAGAGTTTTTTTCATAATTTTAAATGAATCTCAATATTATGATGAAGAAACAATATTTTTTAGCATTTTCAAGTCGTTCTATGTAGTGTTTGCGGAAATGATTGTGGTCTATGAATAGAAAGAATATCCTGTGATTTATTCACATAATTCTTTCTATAATTCTTTCTACTCAATGCCATGGATGGGCTTCATTAGTCACTCTGCTCCCATATTTAATAAATTAATAAGTAATTAACAAGCAAACATGTATGTATTAAATATTTTCATGTAAAATTTTTCCTGCATTCTCTAGTCTTTAAGACTGTGTCACCACATCTTCTTCTGAGGATATTTTTCTTTATCGCCAGACAGTATAATTACCTTTTCATGGGGAGAGGATCGGGCACTTCAATGACATTTTAATGGATTTAAAGTGGATCCTGACCCTGACCTTATCTTTCTTGAATGTTACTTTCCATAAACCATTAGGCCCATGTCCTTTATTCAGTTGAGTCGTGTGAAACAAAGCTGGTACTAACTTATCTTCCATTTGTTTTGTTATGTAGTGAAACAGTATTTGTAAACCATTTTAACTCATGTTATGAATTAGTGACAAGATGGGATAGTTATTTTTAATTATGGCATAAAGAATATTGGTGAGCCAATTTTGGATCAGTGCATTTGAGCTTAACATTCCATATGATTCCACTTCCAATGTCAGGAATGGCCTCTGCCTAATGTACAGTCATTTTAGTGAGGGCTGGGCCCCTTGTCTTTCTCCACTGGAGGTATTTATAGAGTTTCCTTATGTGACTGGCTGGTCTCTTTGAACTACTTATTGTAAACACCTGGTCATCTTTATTTCTGTGTATAAAGTAAAAGTTAGATTAAAAACAAATGCATTAAAGCAGATGGTTTACAATCATAATATTTTGGTGGTGATAATTAATATTTATACAAATTATAAACACATTTCTCTTAATATTGAAGATTTCTTTAATTTTCTTCTGAAGAGAAACCAGTTTATCTTCTAAACACATTCATACTTGATTAAGATAAAATCTGGTCAAATTTCTTTTATTCCTAAATTATCTTTAATATTTAGAATCCTAGAATTAGAAGGGTGCTTTGAGATCATATTTCTAATCTATTCTTTACACCTATAGAAACAGAGTGAATTGTTACAGTAATAAAATTTATATGAAGCAGTCTCAGAGAAAACCACTATCTAGGGTGGTTCATAATCATTTTGTGTCCACTGAATTCAGTTTTCAGATATTCATTCTTCATTGGTGCAGAGAACTAACAAATGTATAAATATATCCAAACGTATTTCTCAATTAATACTGTACAGAAGTTCATAGAGTCCTAACACTCATAGGATGAGAAGGACATTAGGGACCACCTAACCCTTTCTTTAACTCTTGTACCGTGTATGCTACATGTGATATTGCATAGGCTTCCTATATTTTCATATGCATGGATATATGCTTACATTTTCTCCACATGTACATATCTTTTTAAATTCCAGCTTATATACTACATGCATTTTTACATTTTGATTTTATTTTTAATTGAATTAAAACTGCTAAGCTATGTACTTAGTGTGTAAAAGGCATACCACTTAGCATGTTACATACATTACCCAATTTCATATCCAAAATGATCCTGAGAACTTTTCTTATTCTCAACTAAAAATATCAAAACAATTTTGAGGAAACAGTCTGGGAGACTGAACATCTCACTTTGGGTCTAAGAGAGCAGGGATTCAAATTCAAGTCTATCATTCTTTACAGTTTGTATTGCTAACCTTACTTGGCTCTGCTCTTCAAAATTCCAAGCTTGTTCTCACTCTAAGGTCTCAATCTGATGGTTTCCTCTGCCTGCAAATGCTCTGCCCTCCATCCTAATGAAGTCAGATTTGGGGACAGGCAGTTAGTGTAGAAATAGGGAATCTTGTGGAATGGAGGAGTAGAGGCCATCAGAGTCTGGAAGTTGGAGACACCCCTGGGAGATTGGAATGTCAGTGTCTCCAGAGCCCTTTTTGATCACCAAGGTTACCTGCTTAACTGCCCTTCCCCAAAAGCTACAGGCAGGCGGGGAGTTGCTAATTAATGCTCCCTGGGCCCCTACCTGAATCTCCATGTGGCTCTTCCCCCAGCCATTTACATCTCACCATTTTGTTGTGTCACCAGGGCCTAATCATGTAGGCAGGAAGGAGAGGTAGATAGGGATTGGAGGAAAAAACATAACAAAGAAGACCCTAACCTATAAAAGATGTAGGGTGCACTTGCTTCTCAGGGATTCTAGAACACCAGCCACAGCCCCCCTTCTCCCTCCCGGGAGAAGTTTGTATTACTACTTTTGAATAAAGCCTGCTTAAAATGCTTGCTTTGGCATGCTTCTCTGGCGTTACACTTCAACACCTGAGGAAGCAGAACTTGTCACCGGTAAAGGGCAGTATCACTAACTGGTTCAAACCTTCTAGTAATAGATCTCAGGTGAGATATCAGGTCTTCAGAGAGTAGTTTCTATTTATCATCATCTATTTATATCACTTATCTATCTTCTATTTTTCTTTCCACTGAAATGTAAATTTCCTGAGAGCAATACATTTGTCTCCTTCACCACCATAATATTCTGAGTCCAATACCTGGCATGGAATAACAACAAATATAACTTGCATCAATAAATGAATTCACACAATTTATAGACCTTCATCATTTTCTATGTTGTTATAATCTCATCGTAGGTGTCAATAAAAATTTAACAAAATAATTTATTTTCGGTTACGGCTTATTTATTTTTAGAAGATGAGTTATAATTTATTGAAACATTCTCTTTTCCACTTTTAAAAATGATTTTTTGGGTTCAACTTTTTGGTGCTCATTTTTCAAGTTTCTCAATCCGTACTACTGAAATTTCAAAGCAGATATTTCTTGTTGAGGGCCATAGGAAGCGGCCCTGGGCATTATAGGATGTACAACATTATCCTTAGATTTTATGAACCAGTTTCCAGTAACTTTGCCATCTCTGAAAAGTTAAAACAAAAAGAATTTCCAATATGAACAAAAGTCTTTTGAGGACAGAATCACCCCAAGTTGAGAACTGTATATCTAAATCATACTGCAATAAATTTCTTTAGATATAAAGCTTCTTTCCATATTTGGAAGTATTGCATCTTGGATTCAATCTATAGATGGAATTGCAGAGATTTACAGAATAAAAGCGTTTGCCAAGGTTGCATAGCTATAAAGCCGGAAAATTGGAATTTTATCCTCAGTGAATATGAGTTCAAGGATTTGTGTTTAAGCAGTAAGTTTCAGCACCCCTAACTGAAAGCTCCAGATACTGTGGTCCGAGACAGTATCTTGTTTCTTGATTCCCTCTTCTGCTTACAGAACATGCCTTTTTTCCCAAATTACCTTGCTCTCTGCTGCCTTGCTTGTAGTAATCTTTTTTTCTTATCTCATACCCAGAGATCTATGTCTCTCCTCTTTCACTCACCTCTCTCTTTGTTTTGGTCAGATTCAGCAGTAGTTGGCTCTCCACTAAGGACAAAAAGTTTATTAAGGAAGTGCTTTTAGGGGACACTGCTTAGGGAGCTGGAGGAAGGAGAAGAGTGAAAGGAAGGAAGACCAACAACGAGTAGGTGCAGTTTCAGGCGTAAGACAAAAGTCTGATTCTGCAGGGAGCTCTGAAGTACATTCTGGCTTAAAATTAATCCAACCAGAGGAAAGGGAGTTGATTTTCACAATCTTCTGTCATTGTTAAGGGGTAAAAGATAGAATACTCAAAAAACCTTAATACAGATAACCCACAGAAATGGTTAAAAAGAAATCTGTGAAGTGCTTCTATAGGGTCCATTACAGGCATCTTGGGTGTCAAGTTACCTCCACCATGAAATCTGCCATTTGCTCTCCTTCTGTTGCTTGAGACACTCCTATAGGTCCTAACTGACAAACAGAAACACTTAAGCTGGATGTGAACCATGGCCCTGAGAATCAGAGTTCTGGACATTCTCACTGGGGACATCTTTGGTGTTTATATCAAAAGAAAAAAAAAAATTGAGTCCACTTGTGTGTGGAAATTTATTGACATTTTGATGAGAGATTTCTGAGTCAAAAGTGACTTCTTAGGGAATGTATGTTTTAAGGCCCTGTCTTATGTTGAACTGGAACATTTGGCCTGAGGAAAATGGCAATTATCTTGCTTAAGGACAGCTGGTACCTTCAAAGAGGTTTAAATTTAACTTTGCCGTTAGAAACTTAACTATCTTCACATTCATAAATATGAATTCATTGTAATAAGTAGTATACAAGGAGCTGGCAGGAAGGACAAGCCAAAGACAATCCAGTCTTATTTCAGGACTGTAAAGCAATTGTCCCATGAATCTTGACACAAATTCCCACAACTGAGTATCATACAACTATTGCCCAATAAAGTTAAATAGAGTGATTGTAACTGGCCTTAATTGCCCAGTTTCTATCATGAAAGGAGGCATGAATAACACAGTGATGCATAATGGGCAGAAAAATTTTCAAATTTCTTCATATCATAGACAGTGACTACCATCCAAAAGCAAATATCAAGCTATCAAAACCCCAAAACAAACTACATATCTATCTGCAAGTAGTTATCATCTTGCAAGGAAAATTTACACAGCTGATACTTGTTATTTATTAGCTGTGTTCAATAGAATCTTCCACCCTTCTTCCCTCACTGTTGCTTAGCTACTTGCCTGCTCTCTTCTCTTTTCCTTCTCCTTCCCACCATCTCCGGTTTAGTGTTAATTTCTTTAAAAACAAGTTCATATATCTCTTTTCAAAAAAGACTTCCTTACTTTTCAACTGCAAAAATCAAGATGTTTTTCTAAAGAATCCATCCAAAGAGGAGTTCTAATGTCCATTCATTAAATAACTGTTCTCAATGTACTTCCATTGCATTGACAGTGTTTAAGTGCAAGCAGATGAAAGACTGGAATTTTTCTTAATATTGTAGTGCTGACAAAAACTCAAGTCAGTTTGCATAATCAGATTGTTGTTTAAAAGTTCCAATTCTGAGTAACAGGCTCATCATCTCTCCTACAGTCAGCAAACACTGGCTGATCTGCAACTCCTGCCAGCATTTTCCTAGCAGCCCCAGACAGCCAGTTGCAGAAACTGGCTGAGTCATGTCCCCACTCAGCTACTCAATAATGAGCCATCTCAAGGGACATTCCAGAGACGTACCAGAGATACGTTTCTGATCTCCACCTATTTTTTAGTCATGCCCCAGGCTATGCCCACATTACTGGAATTTTCAGTACATTGCCATGCTCTGAAGGACAAAGGGGAAGTTTGCGGAATTGCTACTTAATATTACTCAATAAATCAGTAACAGAAGCAATGAATGGAATAGAATGCAAAATTCTTGGCTCTTAGCCTTAGATAGAACCACTTCCTTCCTACAAGCAAATAGTGGTTAATGGGCTGGCTTAGGGGCTATCGGAGAGGGATAGTTTCTAAGTACTTAATATTATTATGAAAAAATATGGAAAACACTTATCCTTTTTTTTCTTTAAATTTATTTATTTATTTAGCAGTGCTGGAGATTGAACTCAGGGCCTTTTGCTTTGCAAGGCAAGAATGCTACCAATTGAGCTATACCCCCAGCCCCACACTTATCCTTTTTAAGAGAAGGACCTGTGGCCCAACTCCAGAGTCTATAGAGACTCTGGAAATAGAGAGTCAGTGAGCAAATGTTTGCCAGCTTTTAATAGTTAAACAAAATGATTTAAAGGAATTGCCGAACAAACATTTGCTGACTTCATAACTAACATACTGATTTATATGTGAAATGCACTTGTTAGGTTCTACAAATACTGTATTCTTTCATTCCAACTAATATTCTGTGTTTGTCCCAGGAAAGGTGTCAAAAGAGAATTGCTGCTGCCAATTGAGAAAAACAGTCATCAGGAGAAAAGGGGAACAAATAAACAAAACCATAATAAAATGGTGTTGGAGAAATTCAAACATAGAGAATACAGAAGGAATTCTTCTTTTAGTTTCTATTTTATTAATAGCCCTTCTACACCAAATCCAAAGTACAGGAATGAACAATTTTCCCTTCAGACAGGAAAAGTGATCCATATCACTGTGTCCTAATTATCTTTTTCAAGATGTTGTGCTGCTTGCTTTTCAAAATGCTGTTGACTTCTAAAAGACCTCCTCAGTTAAGTGCTCCAGTAGATCCCCATTGTAGATTTCCCAGTGCTATAGAAACCACCCCCTCCTCTCACCCTGTACCAGTGTGTTGATGTCCTTGTACTCATACATCTGCAGACATCAATGTTAGATCAACAGCAATTTCTGCAGGGATTTCCTTTGTGGCATTTAATCAGGTGACCATAGTTAATGGAAAGTGGTGAAAATAATGCAATCTATTCATCGCACTACCTCATAGTTACTCATCTTTTTGTAGTTCCTATACTACCAATGTTTCATTGTTAAAAATGAACAAACAAGCAAACAAAAGCCTCTGAGTATTCCACTTCCCTATTTAAATCTTGCCTGGCTCCTGATGTCCTGAACCAGCGTGTCTCATCGTGGGTCACAGACTCATTGTGCTAGAGCACACTGTAAAAAATGCTTGTTGTTCTTAATGCAGGGTCCCTCTCAAGTCACCCTCCATTACAAATGTTTATTAATGATCTCCTCTGTGTAAAATATTGTGCCAGGTAAGGGTGACACAACAGATAGATACAACCTTTTCTGAGGCTAAGGAAAACAAAAAAAATAACTACCATGCAAAAACATGAATTACAAATAGTGAATCATTCAACTGTACTCTGAGACTTGAGGTAAAGAGAACATAGAATAGAATAATAAAATCTAAAAATTGGCCTCTGGTGAATTTTCTACTAAGAACAGATATTTAAGTCATGATATGAGGATGATAGGAGTTAGTTAAGCAGGGAGGAGATAACAAAGAATTTTAGGCTTAGGAAATAGCCTGTGCAACTGTCCTTTGGTTATGTGATCAGAATACATTCAAGTCTATGGAGAAGACAAGAGTGGTTGGAAAGCTGAAATTTAGGAAAAATATATGAAAATGAAGGGAGAAATCTAGGAAGATATCAGATTTTGGTAGGTTATATTTGAGATTTTAAATTTTATTCTAAAAGCATTGGGTAGTAATTTTTCTTCCTTTTAAGAGGAAATGTTTTAAAAAGAACATTGATTTCATCAGATTTTCTGGCTGAAGAATCTCAGCTTGATGATACTGATGTGTGAAGTCCAGTAAGCATGTGAAACATAAAATGATTTCAGTTATATTGACATAAACAGTGCTAGACTGGATGCAATATTTGTGGGAGAGTGAAGTATTAGGGAGGATTACTAACTCTCTGGTGTAAGCAACTCAGTAGATGCTGAAGCCACTTCCTGCCAATGGGGCCCAGGAAGGGCCTGGGAGGAAACCCCACCCTCATTTCTGGAAGCAGCTATGGTATATCAGGTGGAGCTGTCCAGCAGCCAAATGGTTACATTGTGGAACTCAAATGACATTTATAGGACTGAAATTTCTATTTCAGAGTCTTTCACATATAAAGGGCAAATTAAACTACCAGAGAAGATAATAAAACTTAGGTAAAAACATGGGATAATAAAGAAAGAAAGATTAAGAAAGAACCCTGAGGAACTTCAGCATTGAAAAGGATAATAAAGGAGGAGGTATCAGTCCATCACACTAAAATCGAGTGGGAAGAAGTTTAGCAATTGCAATAGTTAGCATGTAGCCTTTTAAAAGGAGTTAGTACTTTTACAAAAAAATTTGTAAAAGAAAATTTCTTGGCAAAACAAATTTTGCCAAGGTCCTACAAAAAGTCTTTTATCACATTCATGTAATTTAAAACAAATTGTTCATAGATATCTACATTTAAAATGCGTGAGCTTCTGGGCGCGGTGGCGCACGCCTGTAATCCAAGCGACTTGGGAGGCTGAGTCAGGAGGATTGCGAGTCCAAAGCCAGCCTCAGCAACTTAGCGAGGCCCTAAGCAACTCAGTGAGACCCTGTCTCTAAATAAAATACAAAATAGGGCTGGGGATGTGGCTCAGTGGCCGAGTGTCCCTGAGTTCAATCCCTGGTTCCAAAAAATAAATAAACAAATAAATAAATAAATAAATAAATAAATAAATAAATAAAATAAAATGCATGAGTAGTGTTTTGGTACAATTTTTTTTTTTTTCTGAGTGAAGCAAAAACATTTTCTAGTAAATTATTCCTAAGAATAACACTATTGTATTATGAGAAATGTGATTCCTTTTGCATTGCTGGGACCAAGAACCTGATAAGAACAATGTAGAGGAGGGAAAGTTTATTTGGGGCTCATGATTTCAGAGGTCTCGCTTTATAGGCAGCCGACTCCATTGCTCTGGGCCCAAGTGAGGAAGCATGTGGCAGGTGAAGGGCCCAGTGGAAGAAACCTGCTCAGCTAATGGTGGGGTCAAGAAGCAGGGTTGTGGAGTGGGAGCAGATGAGGCCCACAGGGAAGATGCGTCCCCAAGTGACCCACCTCCTCCAGCTGTGCCTCACCTGCCTACACTTACCACCCAGTCAGTGCATTCAAACTAGGATGGGCTGGTCACGTTACAACTCTCCCAATCCAATCATTTCTTCTCTGAATATTACTGCATTGACAGGAGCTTTTGGGAGACACCTCATATCCAAACCATGATAATAATGTGATCACTAGTGCCTATGGTTATTAAAAGAATTTAAAAGGTTAAAAAGTGGGCCCTGAATTATAGATAAAGGCAATTCATTTTAAGGATATAATCCCAGAGCTGAAAACTCAACACTCTGTGCTAAACCATTTTGACACTCCCTATTGTCTTTAGTTAGTTTAATTAATTTTGTTTTGGCAAATATCTACTTCATGAATAATCTTATTTGCCTAAAAATATGAGTTAGCTTTTTCATTTGCCTTTCTTATAGTGAAATGACACTTTTCTCTAAGATCGTAATAATGTGTTGATCTTAGAATTCCCTGCTAGAGTAGTGTACTGATGTTGATATGCACATTTAAGAACTGCATTTTGTACAAAAGTAACATAATGAGACATATTTCAGGATATTCTCTTTCAGATTTTTATGTTGGAATTTAATTATTTATTTTAGAAAATCATTCTTAGTAAAATCTAATTTTCTACTCAACCAGTTCCTTTCTAATAAAAGAATGCTCTTTTGAAGATTAAATTTTCCTTTGCAGAAAGAAGTCAACAGCCTGGAGATTGGCACTGTCATTATTGTCTATTAGTGCCACGGGGAAAGAGATTTGAACGGAAAGTAAACTTGGCGTTCATAAATTTCTCTACATTGAAGTCAAATGTACTGGACTTTTGAAAAGCATTTGCTGTAATTCTTGAAACAAGACAACACAAGAACAGGGCAGAGCCAAATGAGTTTTCCCAGGTCTGGAGTAAAAAGGGTGTCTGAAACACACAGCAATGGAAAAGGACAGCATGTACTCTTAGCATCATGAGGACATAATTTTTAAACATTTTTATAAAACAGTAAGTGGCTTAAATATTAGAAAGCTAGGCTGTTCCAGAAATCCACTTGTCTTGTCTCCTAGAAAAATTAGCTTTTGAGGTGTATTTAGAAGAATGAGTATTTCTATAGGCTAGCTGAGAAAAGACACGGAAAGTTGTACGAAAAAAAAAGAGGGTTGGTGGGAGCAGCTAAAGTTAGGGTGTCTATGGCACTGAGTGCGACAAAGAAAGTCACAAGAGCTGAGAACTGAACAACCAGTGTTTGGCTCTTCTGGTGCCTTCCCTCCTTCTGAGAAGACATTGCTTCTTTCAAAGACCAGCTTCTCATCCCATTCCAAATATGTGGTTTTATCTAGGGCTGAATTATGATATGTTGCCTGACTCCCAATACCAACCTTACCACAGAATGGGCAGGTGGCCCTTGCCAGGCTAATAAAAATTCTTCCCTAGCATTTTTTTTTTTAAGTTGAAGTGAAGGGCAGCTACCTCCTTGACTTTTTTGTAGTTTGGTCATTGTGTTAGACAGAATAAACCCCCTTTTTCTCCCAAGATTACCATATCCTAATTCATGGAAACTGTGAATATGTTAAGATACATGGCAAAGATGAAGATGCACTTGGGGTTGCCAATCTGCTGACCTCAAAATAGGAAGGTCATCCTGAATTCCCATTTGAACCAGGTAAAATTCCAGGATCCTTACTTCAATGTAGGAGTGGGAGGCAAAAGAGCAGGTTGGAGTAATGAGATGTTAAAGGGCTTAACTCAACATTTCCTGACTTTATAGATGATGGAAGAAGTTTCTCATAGTTACAGAGGCTGGAAGTCCAAGATCAAGGTGCATCAGAGTTAATGTCTGGGTAAACCTTGCTTCCTAGCTTACAGATGGCTGCCTTTTTGCTACCTCCTCACATGGCCTTTCTTCTGCATCCATGGAGAGAGGGGTAGGGGGAGAGCTCTAGTGCCTTTTCCACTTCATATAAGGGCACCAGTTCTATCATATGAAAACTTTACCTTCATTAACCCAATTAACACTTAATGTCTCCTTTTAGGCCCCAACACCAAATATAGTCATATTGGGAGCTGGGTCTTCAACTTATGAATTTGGGGAGGGATGCATTTCAGTCCATAATGCCCAATGGAACATACTTTGGTATTCTGAACTGCAGAATTTATTTTAAGGCACTAAATGGAAATTTGTGATAACAGCAATAGTAAACTCATGAAGTTATATGAGCAAAAAAAAAAAAATCCTTTTGGTTTAGCATTGATGAATTTGTCTCTCATAAACAGGAGTCCTAACTTGGAACTAGGACAGGTTCTAACAAGTAAGGCCATAACAACAATAACATTAAGGTTTTTGGTAAAAAGAGGAATATGCTTTAATTTATATTCAGGGTAATTATTTTAGAGTCCAGTTTGAAAAAGCAATAACTTGGAGTCTATTGATTACTTGAAGCTACATGTAATAAAATTATTTAAAATATATATGACATAATAAAATGAAAATTGTTATTGATGAGTTAATTCAAATATATAATAACTGTATTCATTTTTCTAAGGAATAGCCAATTTTAAGACCTAATACATTGGCAAGTTATATTGGCCAAATTATATTGTTATATTGTAACAACAAATCTCACCATCATGTACATTTAGAATGTGCCAATAAAAATATGAAAAAAATAAATATTGTGAATAAAGACTTAACACAGAGTCTATTGGTATACTTGTAGACAACAACACAGTATAAATTTGTTCCATCCAAAAGGAGAGAGAGAGAGAAAGAAAAGAAAGGCGGGAGTGGTTCTGTGGAGAATTTCCACTTAGGGCCAAAGATAGTCACTTCCATTATTTTTTCCAGTTAATTCCAACTCTACAATTAAATTTGTTTTTAAATTTTAATTTTGAATCAATATCATTCTCTATTATTATCATTAAATTATATTATTATTCACAGTTTCGATTTTTCATCTATCAAATTAACTATTAATTTTCCAAAAATAGATTAATTCAATTTATAGACTTTCATGTCTATATAACTCATGTCATCTGATTAAAAGATAAACTAGTACAGAAGATGGTCTCTTTTCTTTTTGAGGGGTGGGGGTTACTGGGGATTGAACTCAGGGTCACTGGACCACTGAGCCACATCCCCAGCCCTATTTTGTATTTTATTAAGAGACAGGGTCTCACTGAGTTGCTTAGCACCTTGCTTTGGCTGAGGCTGGCTTTGAACTTTTGATCCTCCTGCCTCAGCCTCCCTAGCTGCTGGCATTACAGGCATGCACCACCACACCCAGCTGGTTTCTTATTTTTAAAAGGGCAGGCAATAGATATTGTGAAATTACTTTTCTGCCACTCCATACTTCTGCTAATGGTGATATAATTTGTCTTTTGTAAAGAAATAGATCAAATCATTAAAGCTATTTACAAGATGATCCTTGAGAAAATTTCTTTCAACTCATCTAGCTTCAAGGGTCTTAACTATTTGAGAAGTTGGAGGACTGATAGGAGCTCTTCTGCCTTCCTGGGTTGCCTTGGCATTAGCATATTCTGTCCTGGTTGTTGACTGTCTTTTTTCCGCTCCAGTCTGCTGCCCATGTCTGTGGCAAGAGACAGGACAGATGGAAACAGAGCAGAGGGAGAAAGAGAGAATACAATCAAGAATGCCTTCATATTAACAGTTATTTCTTTTCCTTAATTTTAGAGTGAGATGTAGAACACCTGGCCCAAATGTCCACTTGGAAATACATCTGTCCATGTGCTTGCAGAACCCGAAGCAGCAGGCTGACTTTTATAATCATTTGTTTGAATGGCCCCACTTACGGGGCTCTATCCTTCCCCTCCTCCTTGTGCAACAGGCATATTACTTAAAAAGATGAACCTCTTCTCAGTCTAGAGGACCTCTTTTAAGTGACACAATAAGGAACATGTCATTGTTTGGGAGTTATTCATTTCTGTTGACTCTAGGCTCACAGATCTACTACATAAGAATAACCTGAAACTTAATCTGATCCCCCTAATGATAAATGGTTCAGTTTCTCTTCATCTTCTCATTCGTTCTGTTACCCAAGCCGTATGTAAAATCCATTTAGTGGCAGTATCAAAATCTTCCACAGTTATACTCAGGAACTTTGAGGAACTACATGGTCTCTTAATTATTTATAATTTCAATTCTACATTCTCCTTTACATCTTGTACTTCCTGATTCAAATTTTCTGCCTTTGGTTTCCTTGTTAACAAAAAGGGTCAGTATGCCATGTTTCCTTGGTCCTGAAATGTAAGCTTTTTTATTTTAAAATATTTATTAATTTGGCATACACAGTATAATCAATGACACATACTACATATTTTTCCTTAAATGCTGTTCTCAAATTAAGGGTTTGTAAGCAACAGGTAATATCCTAGAATTGAGGAAATATGCTAATTAGTATCTGGATATCATAAGAATTAAGTTAACACATACAAAGCAATTAGAATAGTACTTAGTACACAATTGCCACTGAACTCACTCTGCCTTTTATTACCTGTGAATCCTGACAAGTTAAATGATTTCTCTAAGCTGTTTTCTTTTTATTAAAAATGGAGATTTAAGACTTTCATTTTAAAAGTTAAGTGATTAAATGAGAACATCTCTTTTATGGGCTTATCATAGTATTTGGATCAAGGCAACATCTTAGTTGAGAAACAGATTTGCTCCCAATTAGCTGTGACCAATTATGAGAGCATTTAGCATTGTGAATCCTGAGCTCTGTTCACAGGACTGGTGTTTGCTAGGAGGTATTTTTCAGGAAAGGGAGAGAAGAAAGAGAGCAGAATGTGTCTGTTGTGCTGGGTCCTGGCCTGCATCCCTATTTCTAAATCCAGTATCATTACTTTGGGATTAAACTTGTTGACATCGCTGGGCCTCAAATGATAGATGATCACAGGTTTGTTGCTACTATTGTTTATAGACAGGGATAAGAAACTGTCATGAGACATCCTGATGGTGACCTTGGGTACAAGTTTGGCAGATTCATGTGGTGACCCTCTGGAGTCTGTGTATGTGTGTGTGAGGTCTCTCACTTTCATATATGATTCCCAGTGCTACATTATTATCATATAATTGGCAGGGAGGTGGGTGGGCAGTGAGAGTGACTGCCATGTGGAGCAGGTTTGTACTAGCCTTGTAGAAATGATTGTTAAATTTTCAGTTTTGAAAGCTGGTTCTTGAACAGATAAATTATTAAAAATTAAATTAAACAAATTTGAAATTAAATTATGTTAAAAACAAAGGTGATAAATGTCCCAAACTTATTACTTCTTAATGATTTTTGCTACATATTGCTTTAGTTTATGCTTTTAAGACTATTGGAATTTATTTTTATATACAAAAATATTATCTGAGTGTTATTGAGCATACTTTTCAGCTCTCTTTTTTGACAGCACATTGATAGCTTTAAATCAGCTATGGTGGGAGTATATGCTATAAAACATGACCCTCTCCTTAAAAATGTAACTGCAGGCCTCTCGAGTTATTGAAACTAGGTATATTAGACCATAGCAGAAGTGATTATAAGCAATGATTATGGACAAGGGCTCTTATCCGTATGGATATCCCTGAATGCATTTTGTTATCAAAGTAATGGTAATTTTTATGCTGTGCATTTGTGTTTGTGTTTGTATGTGCATGTCTTTTTTTACAAGACAAACTAGTGAGTTTAGGGTAAAGATTGTTCATGCCCCATAGTACTGGGTGCTATTATTCAGGAATTTTGACAACTATTTGGTAAACTCTTGGTTGATTTGAGAACAGGTAAAGTTGTCCATGGTGTAAGACTGTTTGCACCACAATTTGGAGTAGTTTGTTTAAATTATTTATTGGTACATTATAATTATACATGATAGTGGAATTCAGATATATTTGTACATGCACTTAGCATAATTTGGTCAATTTCACTCCCCAGTATCTCCCATTTTCCTTAGCAGCTTCTTTCCCTGATCCCCTTCCTCTATCCTACTGATATTCCTTCTATTTTCATGAGGTCTTTTTCCATCTTTGTTCTCTCTAGCTTCCACATATGAGAGAAAACATATGACCCTTGACCCTTGACTTTCTGTCTCACTTATTGCAAAAAAAAATGTTCTCCAGTTCCATCCTTTTTTCCTGAAAATGGCATAATTTCATTCTTCATAGCTGAGTAAAACTCCATTGTACACAAATACTGTTCTTTGTCTATCTGTTGACAGACACTTAGGCTGCTTCCACAGTTTGACCATTGTGAATTGCACTGCCATACACAGGATCATGGACATATGGGTATACTATATGGACATTAGTTATTTTGTATTAATAATGAGGATTAGCATAGCTGGGTCACATGTTGGTCTATTCCTAGTTTTTAGAAGAAACTTCATATTGATTTCCATCATAATTTTACTTATTTACAATCCAAACAAAAGATATTATTTGTGCTACAAATTAGATAAGTGTTTTTGTCTTTAAGACATGGTTTATCAAAACCCTGTCAAAAAATCCTTGTTTATGACCAAAGCTTAAACAGAATATTACTGTTTATCATTGCACTCAGTCATTTTTAAGATTGTTCTTATTTGACTCTTGCACAATATTTGGCAATGTTTGAGTGATCTAGGTATAAGCCCTCTACTGCATATTCAGAAATACAACAAAACTGAACCCCAAAGAAATAAATCAACTATTGGCAACTCATGTAGTAAACACAAAATAATTTTACATATTTTAGTTTCTAAAATGCTATTCTCTGAATTCCTGCAGCATTTATTTAGCTGAAATTCTATCCCTTCGTTTACATGCTAGAAACTTGTTTTGGTAATAGTTCTGGTTGACTGTTAAGTTTCTTTAGTAGGAGTAAAAAGGTAGAATGAAATGCTTCTGCTTAGTTTTCTAGATGTTACTACTAAAACTACATTTTATGGAATTCAAAATACAAATATTTATATATATATTTATATTTGTATTTAAAATATTTATATTTTAAATATATTTATAAGGATTAAATTCTAGATAATTATGACATAAAATCAAAATGCCTATAAATTGATTGCTAGGTATTTTCATTTGGTTATAAATGTTTGGCTTGACCAATTAGCTAATTATTATGCTAATTTTTGGAGATTTAAGTTTTTCATGCACTCATAGCTAGCCTAGACATGAAAACTAACATTCTCCTTTGATAATTACTTCATTCATACCAATGAAAATACCAAAGTAATTTATAGAAATATTGTTCAATCAAATTAGTTTTAGCCTACCTAGGGGGAAAAAAGTTAGTAATAAAGTAATATTTATCAAAAAATATCTTTGCAGGAACTATTCTCTTTGTGGAGAATAGTTCTTGGAACAGATATAACAGAGGAGAGAGTTTGATAATACAGCAGATTATCAGAATTTTCACACTGTTATGTTTTAAAGTCTCCTTTAACTGGTCCTACCTTTCCTGTTTTGATTATGGTGTGTTATTTCCAAGAATTTCCAGAGCATGCCTGAGGCTTTTGAAACTTTATCCTCACATTCCAGAGCATCTATCACAGAACTTTTTTTGACTTTAGAGATCTGTTAATCCAGTGCCTGCCCAGCTGATTATGCTTAGGATAGAACCAGGAGGCCCTGTGGCTTAACATTCAGTTCATATGACATAGTATAAAAAATCATAAAAGGAGCAAAGCTACATATCATCATGAATAAAAACTCACTGAACTTATTATTTCAGTAACAAAAAAGATGTAATATCTACATTGTAGGCATTTAATATGATCTTAGAATTTTCTCCATCTATGAAATTAATTTCTATTTAAAGGTCAAGAATCAATGCACAGTTTAGCAGTTGAGCTAATTTGGATTGCTAAACATAAAACTAGAGAAAATTTTAAAAATCCTTATTTGTTTTTTATGCCTATTTATTCAACATCCATTTTTGGAGTATACTGAATATGGATAGACTCTGGAGAAGGATTAAAGAGAAAAAAATATATTTCTTGTTCTAAAAGAACTATGCAGTATTATGGAAAAAGAAGGCATCAGAGAATAAACTTAAGTGCAATTGTAATTGTTGCAAGAATAAGGTAAATCAGGAATAAATAACATGGTGCTTAACATAGTGTATTAGTTCAGTTTCCTTTTGCTATAACAAAATGACTGAGCCTTGGTATAGTGTTGGGTCTGTGAATGAACTGTGGGTTTATCTGAGCCATCTCAAGGCAGGGGGTTGCTTTCCTGAGAACTCTTGGTGAAATTCCACCAATTTGAGACTGCTCAGATTATGCTGACACCCTGCCCATTGGCTCAGACAGCCCGAGGTTCAAATGCAGCAGCACAGAAGTACAGGAAGTGGGCATAACCTGCTGAGTCCCAACCAAGTTGTTTTTGTCATCTTCATCCAGTTTTCCTTAGGAAATTCTTCACACTGAATCCCACTGGAGTTCCTACCCATCTAAATAAAGTCCATGGGTTCCATTTTGTTGCTATATCCAGTCTCCATCAGAGCTGGATCATCTCACCATGCCCCCACTTTTCACTTATATATTTCTTGTCTTTATTTCTTAAATTTCTCATACCTTTAGTATTTCTGATCTGACTCACTGCCCTAGTTCAGGGAAACTGAGCAAATGTCACACAGGTCTGATACTACAGTCTAAAGAAAAGAGGTTTTTTTAGATCACAGTTTTGGAGGATGAAAGTTCAAGATCAGGCACTGCATCTGCTTGGCTTTCATTCTGCATCATGGAGGTTGGCATCACAATGGCTGGGGCATGTGTAAAAGAGGTCATGTGGTAAGACAGGAAGCTAGAGAGATTTAGGGCCAGGTTTGCTCTTTATATAACAACCCACTCTCATGGGAACTAACAGAGGTCCCAACAGCGCCACAATAATCTCTTCTGAGGGGCAACCCAAAATAACCTAATTATTTTCCACTGGACCCTGTCTCAATGATTTCTCCATCTCTCAATACAGTCATGTGAGGGACCAAGCTTCCACCACGTGGACTTTTGGGGAACACATTCAAACCATGTCAGAGTCATTGCACAATATTTGGAGAAGTCAAAGAATGTTTTCCAAAGGAAATATTGTTTCTACTCAAATCAGGAAGGGAATCAAAGCAGTTACTTACTCAAGAAGTTCAGCAGCACTATAAGCCTACGGACATCTCTCTTTCCCTCCATTTCTCATGCAATTGTCCTCTTATCACTTTTTATTTTATTTATTTATTTATTTATTTGTGTGCAAAATGCTTTAATATTACACTCTACCAAACATTTAATAATTACTTTAAAGCATTACACAAAATACTCAAAACATTAGTACATCTTAGTAGAATATCTTCAAGAAATTGTCACCCTAAATATACACATGTTAACGTGCATCTCCAAAATTTTTAAATCCTATGATTTCTTTAGTTTTTTTCTTTCTTTTCAGATTATTTTATTTTTAACAGATACTATTTTTCATGTTCCTACCTCTCCTTCCTAGTCTTTTATTATTTTTTAATTTTGATTCATTGAACACAAATGGAGTACAGGTATTATTTCTCTGGTTGTACACAAAGTGGAGTCACACCATCTGTGCATTCATACATGTACACAGGGCAATGAAGTCTGACACATTCTGTTATTATTCTTACCCCCCAACCTTACCCTACCCTTCCCTTCCCTCTTACTATCTATCCTTCCTCCATTCTTGCCACCCTTCCACCCCACATTATGCATCCTCATTCACTTATCAGAGAGACCATTCGGCCTTTGGATTTTTGGGATTGGCTAATTTCACTTAGCATAACAGTCTCCAACATCATCCATTTACCTGCAAATGCCATAATTTTATTCTTCTTTATGGCTGAGTAATATTCCATTGTGTATATATACCACAGTTTCTTTATCCATTCATCTATTGAAGGGCATCTAGGTTGGTTCCATAATCTAGCTATTGTGAATTGAGCAGCTATGAACATTGATGTGGCTGCATCACTGCAGTAATCTGACTTTAAGTCCTTTGGGTATAGACCAAGGAGTGGGATAGCTGGGTCAAATGGTGGATCCATTCCAAGTTTTCTAAGGAATCTCCACACTGCTTTCCAGAGCGACTCCACCAACTTGCACTCCCACCAGCAATGTATGAGTGTACCCTTTTCCCCACATCCTCGCCATATTAAAAAGATAGTGCACCATGATCAAGTGGGTTTCATCCCGGGGGTGCAAGGTTGGTTCACCATCTGGAAATCAATAAATGTAATTCACCACATCAACACACTTAAAGTCAAGAACCACATGATTATTTCAATAGATGCAGAGAAAGCATTTGATAAAATACAGCACCCCTTCATGCTCAAAACACTAGAAAAAATAGGGATAGTAGGAACGTTCCTTAACATTGGAAAGGCTATCTGTGCTAAACCCACAGCTAACATCATTCTAAATAGAGAAAAATTGAAAGCATTCCCCCTGAGAACTGGATCAAGGCAGGGATGCCCTCTTTCACCACTACTATTCAACCTTGTCCTTGAAACTCTAGCCAGAGCAATTAGATAGACCAAAGAAATTAGGGGAATACGAATAGGAAAAGAAGAGCTCAAATTATCCCTATTTGCTGATGACATGATTCTCTATTTAGAAGACCCTAAGAATTCCACCAGAAAACTTCTGGAACTCATAAATGAATTCAGTAAAGTAGCAGGATATAAAATTAATGCTCATAAATCTAATGCATTTTTATTTGTAAGTGATGCATCCTCTGAGAGAGAAATTAGGAAAACTACCCCATTCACAATAGCCTCAAAAAAAAAAAAAAAAAA
>JAJEJO010002746.1:0-22268 GCA_020662805.1 Glaucomys volans
GCGTTCTTAGAGAACATAATTCATGTTTTTAGCATCTCTTTTATGGGAACTACTTAATTTACAGGGAAATTAATTTTATCACTGGATAAAGACACTTATGAAGAAACTGGACTTCAAGGTCATCCATCTCAGTATTCTGGCAGAAAAATCATGAAATTTAGTAAGTATTATGTAATACCCCATCAGTTTCTAACAAGTCAGGGATCTTCCTGAAGCATCATAGATTTAAATGTTTAAATTGCCTCTGATCTCTTTGTTCAGAAAACCACAGCTCGTTCTTGTGTTTAAAGTGTCTGACTCAAAGAGTTATGGGTTGAGTTTCGTCAAGGATAACATGAAGCTGTTAAATCCATTACATTTCTCTTCATCTGTAGGCTACATTTTATAAAGATCATAGAATTGGACAGTCCATTAGACATGTGTGTTTTAGGTCAAAAATCCAAAGTAGTCAATCCAAGATAGGAGTTTATGACTTAATAATTTCCTTTAATTTCCCCAGATTTTTTCAGTTACTAGGGAAATAGATAGGAAGGGGCTCATTAGGGAAATTGGTTCGTGCAGTTATGGAAGCTGAAATTCACCTAAGAGTGAGGAGATGTGGTTCTTCCTACAGAATCTGATGTGTATATCAGTAGTTAAAGCTACCACATCCGAAGGAGATTAGAGTTGACCTCTTGAGGTCTTCTGCCATTGGTCTTTGCAGAGGAAAAATATGAATTAAAATGTCTGTTGTTATAGTTCTCAATGCTGGAAACACCCACTGAAGGAATATTTTTGACTTGGTGCAGTAAAGGTAGTACCAAAAGAATAAAGTGATATTTACTATTTGTAAAGCTTACAAAATATTTTACATTTTAATATTATACTTTCTCCACAGTACAAGTTATGTGTATTTGAATGAATATATTCCTTTTTCCATTTTTTAAGTTATTTCCATTGATTTGATGGATTTACCCTTTAACCTGAATTCTAAGAAGTATGGAAGAATATGTTGGTCCTTCAAAGAAAAGAAGCCATTGAAATTTGATTTTCTTTTGGCGTGGCATCATACAGGTACGAAGAATAACGAAGGTAATATACAGCAATTTTGAAATCTAATTGTTAATTCAAGAGGAGCAGTGGAGGATTGAATGGTGATTTATTCCTATGATCAAAGAATATTTATACATAAATGTATAAACATTATTAGGGAAATAGCTTTAGCCCTCTGCCATTTCTGAGAACAATACTTTAAGGTAATCTAGACCTGTTAGCCATCTGCCTCAACCTTCTTAGGTTATATGTAGGTTCAGAGATCTTGAGAGTGGCTTTAGAGCAGCTTTAGCTATTTCTGTCCTTCCATCCCTCCAGCTTACCTCAATCAACCTTGGCTAGAATATTTTAAATTAACACCAATTATAATTCCATGTATGATCTGCTCTTTCATTATTGCAGGGTAATAGCTCAGGCATACCATTACATCTCAGATTCAGTTTGTTGTGACTTTTAATTGATTGGAATACTAAATTTAGTTCAAGTTTGATGTTCATCAAATATGTTAGTCTGCTTACAACTGCCACATACATTGCTCCTTTAAGAAATGTATCTTTGGCCCATTACATAATTATAGTGAATCCATTAAGAATTATAGAAGTATAGTATTCTTCAGAGGCTGGGGAACCTCCTAGGTCCCCTTTGGAAGTAGGTCCATCTATCTGCTCCTCATGTGAAGTTCCTGGTCACTGGATTGCCCAAGTTACTCCCATGACTTCTAGTTCTGTAATTCTTTGGCACCATCTTTCTGCATATGGGCAGAGGGACTTATTGAAGTTTCAGTCACATGCTTTCTTATATGAGGATCACCTATGCAATAGGTTCTGGATGTGTTCCTAAGACTCTTAATCACTTTGAGAATTTATCAGGAACTGAAAAGTCTGAGATTTTACCCTATTGGGAGGCTAACAAAGTCAGCTGCCAGTATCATGAATGCTTACAGACTCCTGGTCAGAGACAAACAGACTTAATTCCTCATAACTATGGTAGTAGCCAGTTATGATTCTCCAGAGACACAAAACTAATAGGAGGGAGGGAAGGAGATAGATAGGAAGGGGCTTATTAAGGGAATTGCTTCATGGAGTTATGGAAGCTGAGAAGTCCCATGATAGACCATCTATGAGCTGGAGTCCAGAAAAAACCAGCCTCAGAACTAAGCAATCTGGCAATATCATTTTCAATCCAGTGCCAAAGCCCCCCTAGTGGGGGCTACTGGTGCAAGCCTGGAGTCTTAAGGCTGGAGAAGCTGGATGTCCCAGTTTCAGGAAAATGTGAATTTGCCTATTTTCTGCCTTTTTGTTCTGTCCGGTCCCCTCAGCCAACTGAATGGTACCCACCTACACTGAGGGTGGATCTTCCCTACTTAGTCCACTGACTCACATGCCATTTACCTCTGGAAACACCCTCACAGACACATCCATTAATAATGCTTTACCAGCTTGCAAGTTGACACCTAAAATTAACTATCACACAGAGAATCAGCATTTGCACCCTTTCACAGAGTCCCAGCACCCATAGGGTAAGACAAAGTTGATCCAGTAATGCTTGCATGTGCAATGGGTTACATAAACAGGAAAGGAACCCAGGGCTTAAGGAACTCAAATCTTTTATAATAAGCAGTAAGTCTTCTGACCTCTGCCTGGAGAGAGGGAGCGAGACATTTTTTTCATTGTACTAGGCAGGAAGCAAGTCTATCCTTTGGTCTGGAGGAGGTCCCTATTTCTGTATTCCAAGACTGCAAGCTACATAAACATCTCTGAAAAGATACACTTGAATACTGGGTTTTCAAAGGCAAGCTTGAATGGATTCTGTCATCATTCACTTCCTCTTCTGTTTCCTGTACAGAGATTGTGTAAATATGCTCTTCTGTCTGTAGTGCTCACTGTTACTCATACATAGGAATGCTTTGGGGTTTATGTCTAAGTTGACATTTTCTGATTAGAATAAATGATGAAACTAATTTGCATCCAGTCCAAAAGTGCATTTCCAGGAAAAGCATGAAAGATGGTGAATGTTCACAGAACTTTAGCACAACAAGCTGAAAACAACTTTAAATGATTTAAATTTGAATACCGCTTTGCACAACTTCTATTTTACTTAATCCTCCTTGTTTCCAAAACTCTCGAAAGGGTGTAGGGTTGTTTCACGGATTCAGGGAATTTGTTTACATATTCATATGGCCTTATATGGTGTGTTTTAAGGTGCAGAAGAATCAGCGATGTTGTCATTCTTTTCCAAATACCAAATTCAGGAGCATCAGCCAAAAGTATCAATGAGCACACTGAGAGATTTACAGTGCCCAGTGCTACAGAGTGGTGAGCTCAGGGGAAAGCCTGAGATGTCCTGCAGCGCCCTGGAGCTCTTGGACTGGCTTGGAGGTGTCTTCTGTAATGCAGACTTGTGGGTATCGTAATGCCCTGGATCTTGTAGGGGTCTGGCTTGTTGCATTTTTTTTTTTTTTGGAACCGAGGATTGAACTCAGGGTCACTCAGCCACTGAGCCACATCCCCAGTCCTATTTTTTTCGTATTTTATTTAGAGACAGGGTTTCACTGAGTTGCTTAGTGGCTTGCTCTTGCTGAGGCTGGCTTTGAACTCACAATCCTCCTGCCTCAGCCTCCTGAGCCACTGGGATTACAGGCATGTGCCACCACGCCTGGCTTGTTGCATGTTTTTAATAGCAGTTTAATACTTTGGATTTGATGATACAGTGGGTAAGAATATGTTCTTTCTTTTTCTTTGTGGCAGAAATAACGAGCCTGATAATTTCATATCAAACTATTGCTGTCCTCAGCCAAGCACAGTGGTGACCAAAGCTCATTTGTGTACAATCACTGGTTTCATACTTCCAGAGAAGATCTCTGTCCTACTGGAACAGCTGTGGTAAGAACTCTTTTTGTCTTTTATATCTTGCTTATTGGTCATGCTAAGAAGTGCTAGCGTTCCACACGGCAGGCTCTTCACACATGCTTCTTCCTTTTTCATTGCTTGGGCTCAAAGTATAGTAGTAGACAATCTTAAATGACATTATTATCCTTGCTAGTAGGGAAATGTTACTGCCAAGTAGTTGTCTTTATGGGGGGGAGGGGAAAGCAGAGCTTAAATACGCTTCTGGAAAGCAAACTGCTCATTTTTCTGGTTCTGCTTCCCTGGGCCATTTTGGTACAGTCCAAGTTATATGATTTAAAAACACAGTAACATCCTGTGTGACAAATTATGATCTATTTTGAATGTTGGAATTCTGCAAAATCTCTCATTTGGAAATGGGGTGGAAAAGAGTTGATCTTTGCTGAATCCAAATCAAATTTGAGATGTGTTCCAGCCTAAAATTCTGTGGGTCGTTTGGCATTAAAAGATTCCAAATATTCTATAAAAGAATATAGGTTTTTTTTTTCTCATTTTGGGAGTTATATTAATAAAATGTATACATTGTGTCTGACATGAGGGCACTCACATCCCATATTGAAAAGACTGAATTTGAGCATAATCCTCTTTAATAAACTTGTCTGCTCACTCTTTACTTTTAAAATGTCTAAGATTTAAGTCTTCAGGGTTTTCCTTTTTAAATCAAACATCCTTTTTCACATTTATTAGTTTTAGGACTTTGATCTTCTTCAGTAAGAAGGTTGGACTTTAAAAATGTGGTGAATTATTCTGCTTTGTTTCAGTGAACAGACACTGAAAACAGCATCCTTAATGGGAGGGAAACTATTCTTATACACTGTGTGGTGTTTTTTGTTCTTTTAATCTTAAATGATCTTCCAGAATAGTAGTGGGAACTGCTGCAGTTTATGTGTTGTATATTAATTGACCTTTATGGAATTCACAATATAGCATTAAGAATTTAATCTGCCTCTCCTAATTTTTGTAAATTAAACCAAAAATCTAAGTTACATTAGAATATCAGAAATACTGCTCATCTTGAATGAATATTTTTAAATGTGGACATTCCTGAATCTCCCCATTTATTGAGTTATCTTTCTTTTTCAGTCACTACTTTGATGAACCAAAGTTAGCTCCATGGGTTACATTGTCAGTCCAAGGCTTTGCAGACAGCCCTGTGTCGTGGAGAGAAAATGAACATGGTTTTTGGAAAGGAGGAGAACATTTATACAACTTCGTGATTTTTAATAATCAGGACTATTGGCTTCAGATGGCTGTTGGGGCAAATGATGATTGTCCACCATGAAAAATACAAAATTCAAAATCATGTTTGTTTATGTGTGTTTTTGCTTGTTTTTGGATTTCCTCATCTTTTTGTGTTTTCTATTTTTGGTACTGGTGACTGAACCCAGGATGCTCTACCCCAACCTTTCTTTCTTTCTTTCTTTCTTTCTTTATTTATTTATTTAGTTTTGTTTTTGTTTTGGGGGCAGGTCCCAGGGATTGAACTCAGGGGCACTCAACCACTGAGCCACATCCCCAGCCCTGTATTACATTTTTTTAAATTTAGAGACAGGGTCTCACTGAGTTTTTAGTGCCTTGTCATTGCTGAGGCTGACTTTAAATTCGGGATCCTTCTGCCTCAGCCTCCTGAACTGCTGGGATTATAGGCGTGTACCACTGTACTTGGCTATTTTTTGTTTTAAAATAGTATCTCACTAAGTTGCCCAGGCTGGTCTTGAACTTGAAAACCTCCTTCCTTAACCTCTTGAGTAGCTGGAATTACAGGAGTGCACATTCACACCCAGTTTCAGTTTTCTTAATTGAAAAAGCATTGTATGTCCACTCAGGTCTGTATAATGACAGGATTTCTCAAATCAACATTATCTAACATTCTGTTCTGGAATGGGATTCATTTGTGACAACAGCTGGGCTGGTCATCTAGAGAACCCTCATTAAGTTCTCACACCAACCCTATAAGAAACCTGAGGCAGTAAGTAAGCTACCAAGTATGCTGCTTGTAGACCTGAGATTTGATCGCAGGCCAACCTGGTTCCTTGTGTCTCATTCTCTCTCTGGAGCAGGAAGGATCTGTGGGTACTATAAAGTATTAGAAAACAAGTTGAAAGAATTTTATTCCAGCAGCATCACTGATAAGAACCAGGCAAAAACTCCTGAAATTCATATGAAGTACTATTTTTAAAACGTGTCAATGAGTTGAAAAATATTTCAAGAGTTCTCAAATGTAGTTTTTCCCCCCACAGTGCTGGGGTTTGGACCTAGGGCCTTGCTAATACTAGGCAAGCTATCTACCTCTGAGCCACATCTGAGGCCCTGTTTTTTGTTGTTGTTATTGTTTTTTAATGGAAATAGAAACCCTAAGTAATTATGAGCATTGATGCAAGTTTTCACCCTTGATATATTTGCCAAATGTCAAAATAAACATTTTATTTTTTGGAACCTTGTTGGGGAGGGGGCAAGAGCAGACAGGTCAGAACCTGCCTAGGAGAACAACAACTAGAGAGCTCAAAGTTGAGACCCCCAAAGCACAGAGTGTAAAGGCAAACTATGAATAAACCTGAATGCTTCTCACCCCTGCAGCCCCTGGGACAGCAAGGAAGATGCCTCCTGAGGGAAAGCATCTCCCTAAGAGAATATATTTAAAGTGGTAACAGTTTAGTGCCTTCCAGGCCTTACAAAAGCAAACCAGATTGCCCTCAGGGGAACTCAGACAGTTTCAAGAATATAAGGTCATAGTCAAAAATCACAAACACATAAAATAGGCAAGAACCAGCAGAAAAAATGGACAGGAGCAGACCCACAAAGACTGAGTTATCAAACACAATATAAAATGTGTTTATACTTAAATGAGGATTAAAGAGCATGATTTTACAAACCAAGCAGATTGGGGAAAGTTCCAAGTAGAAGTCTTGGAATGAAAAATACCATAAAGTTCAAATGATTGGTTTAACAGCAGACTAGACACCACTGCAAAGAGAATAACAGTCGTGAAAAAATAAAGACATTTTCAAACTTGCAAAAGCTGAAAGGTTATCCCCTGGGGGCCCACATGATAAGAAAAACTAAAGGAATTAAAGGATGTCCTTCAGTCAGGAAGAATGCATGTGCAAAGGAATGAAAAGCACTGAAAAATAGAATAACACAGGTAAACTGTCATTAGGTGGGGGAAATCCCATCCTGAGACGCCCACTGGAGACTGGAAGCTCATTGTCGGGTAGCTCTCATGCCTCAGGCTACTAAAGACTGGGAGGTTTGAATAGGATATGATGGTTATAGTGTATATATTTTTTCTCCTTTGTGATAGCTTTTAAACTTTTATTTCTATACTTTTCTTGCTCTCTACTTTCCTTTTGTTTACCTATTTCCTCAAGGGCTTTTTCTCACTCTTCCTATGAACTAGAATTTCTTCATACTCTTTTCTCATACTTTTAACAGTTACAGCCTACACCCCTCCCCATCCTCTTTGTCCTCCATTAGAAACTGGAGTCCTCACTGCAAATCTGTTTGTTATACTGTAGATAATAATAGAACTCATCCTCTGTTTATTGTAACAATATTGTAACAAAAAGACTACTGTAACAATAGTCTTCATAGGGGCTATTTGGTTTACAGCTGCATATTGTCTGTACTAGGTGTTCCCCCCCTTAAAGAAGAAATTTCAGAAAACTATAGGGTCACTAAGCCTGTAGGGCAGAAACTACAATACCCTAGATCTGCATTGCTGGAGGGGAAGATACATGAACAACATGAAAAAACAAGGGAGGAAAGTGTTCCAAATAAACCAAGATTCTACACTAATAGAATCCAATGACAGCATGGTAGAAGAAATGCCAGAAAAGGAGTTCAGAATATACATGATTAAAATGTTCAGAGAAGCAAACAGTGAGTTAAGAGAGCAAGTGCAGGCAATGACTGACCATTCAAATAAGCAGCTGAAAGAGCAACTACAGGAAACAAAAGATCACCTCAACAAAGAGATAGAGATTCTGAAAAAGAACCAAACAGAAATCCTTGAAATGAAGGAAACAATAAACCAAATTAAACACTCAATGGAAAGCATCACCAATAGACTAGATCACTTAGAAGACAGAACCTCAGACAATGAAGACAAAATATTGAATCTTGAAAATAAAGTTGCCCAAACAGAGAAGATGGTAAGAGATCATGAACGGAACCTCCAAGAACTAAGGGATATTATGAAAAGACCAAATTTAAGAATTATTGGGATTGAGGAAGGCACAGAGATACAAACCAAAGGAATGAACAAGCTATTCAATGAAATAATATCAGAATGAAATGGAAACTCAACTGCAGGAGGCTTACAGAACACCAAATGCACAAAATTACAGCAGATCCACACCAAGACACATTATATTGAAAATGCCTAATGTACAAAATAAAGATAGGATTTTAAAGGCTGTGAGAGAAGAGAAACATTACATATAGGGGGAAACCAATACGGATATCAGCAGATTTCTCAGCCAAGACCCTAAAAGCTAGAAGGGCCTGGAACAACATATTTCAAGCTCTGAAAGAACATGGCTGCCAACCAAGAATCCTATATCCAGCAAAGCTAACCTTCAGATTTGAAGACGAAATAAAATCCTTCCATGACAAACAAAAGTTAAAGGAATTCACACATAGAAAGCCTGCGTTACAGAACATTCTCAGCAAGATATTGCATGAGGAAGAAACGAACAACAACAATGCAAGTCATCAAAGGGGGGAACTATCCTAAAAGAAAAGCCAATTAAGGAGAAACCAAGTCACATTAAAAACCAAATCTAAGCCAAAATGACTGGGAATACAAATCATATCTCAATAACAACCCTGAACATTAATGGCCTAAATTCGTCAATCAAAAGACATAGACTGGCAGACTGGATCAAAAAGAAAGACCCAACAATATGCTGCCTTCAAGAGACTCATCTCATAGAAAAGGACATCCACAGACTAAAGGTGAAAGGATGGGAAAAAACCTATCGTGCACACAGCCTTAGTAAAAAAGCAGGGGTTTCCATTCTTCTATCAGATAAAGTGGACTTCAAGCCAAAGTTAGTCTGAAGTGGTAAAGAAGGACATTACATACTGTTTAAGGGAACCATAAATCAAGAAGACATAACGATCATAAATATTTATGCCCCAAACAATGGCCCATCCATGTACATCAAACAACTCCTTCTCAATTACAGGAATCAAATAGACTACAACACAATAATTCTGGGTGACTTTAACACACCACTGTCACCACTGGACAGATCTACCAAACAAAAACTAAACAAAGAAACCATAGAGCTCAATAACACAATGTATAACTTAGACTTAACAGACATACATAGAATATTCCATCCATCAATGAGTGAATACATTTTCTTCTCAGCAGCACATGGATCCTTCTCTAATATAGACCATGTTATGCCACAAAGCAGCCCTTAGTAAATGCAAAAAAGTAGAGATACTACCTTGTATTCTATCGGATCATAAAGGAATGAAATTAGAAATCAATGACAAAAGAAAAAACAGAAACTCCTTCAACACCTGGAGACTAAATAATATGCTATTGGATGAAGCATGGATAACAGAAAACATCAGGGAGGAGATAAAAACATTCTTAGGGGTAAATGAGAATGACGATACAACATATCAGAATCTCTGGGACACTATGAAAGCAGTACTAAGAGGAAAATTCATTGCATTGAGTGCATTCAAGAAAAGAATAAAAAGTCAACAACTCAACGACCTAACCTTACATCTCAAAGCCCTAGAAAAAGAGGAACAGTTTATCACCAAAAGTAGTAGAAGACAGGAAATAATCAAAATCAGAGCTGAAATCAATGAAATTGAAACAAAAGAAACAATTCAAAAAATTGACAAAACAAAAAGTTGGTTCTTTGAAAAAGTAAACAAAATAGATAAACCCTTAGCCACACTAACAAAGAAAAGGAGAGAGAAAACTCAAGTTACTAAAATTTGTGATGAAAAAGGAAATATCACAACAGACACCATTGAAATTCAAAACATAATTAGAAGCTACTTTGAAAACCTATACTCCAATAAAATAGAAAATCTTGAAGACATTGACAAATTCCTAGAGACATATGATCCTCCCAAACTGAACCAGGAAGACATACACAATTTAAACAGATCAATTTCAAGCAATGAAATAGAAGAAGCCATCAAAAGCCTACCAACCAAGAAAAGCCCAGGACCAGATGGATTCTCAACTGAGTTCTACAAGACCTTCAAAGAAGAACTTATACCAATACTCCTGAAAGTATTTAATGAAATAGAAAAAGAGGGAACCCTTCCAAATTCATTCTATGAAGCTAGCATCACTCTGATACCAAAACCAGACAAAGACACATCTAGAAAAGAAAACTTTAGGCCAATATCTCTGATGAATATAGATGCTAAAATCCTCAACAAAATTCTGGCAAATCGCTTATGAAAACATATTAAGAAGATAGTGCACCCCACTAGATCAAGTGGGGTTTATCCCAGGGATGCAAGGTTGGTTCAACATCCAGAAATCAATAAATGTAATTCATCACATCAATAGACTTAAGGTTAAGAATCATATGATTATTTCAATAGATGCTGAGAAAGCATTTGACAAAATACAACACCCCTTCATGCTCAAAACCCTAGAAAAAATAGGGATGGTAGGAACATACCCGAACATTGTAAAGGCTATTTATGCTAAGCCCACTGCCAACATCATTCTTAATGGACAAAAACTAAAAGCATTCCCTCTAAAAACTGGAACAAGACAGGGATGTCCACTGTCACCACTTCTATTCAACATTGTGCTGGAAATGCTAGCCAGAGCAATTAGACAGACCACAGAAATTAAATGTATACGAATAGGAAAAGAAGAACTCAAGCTGTCACTATTTGCTGATGACATGATCCTATATTTAGAGGATCCAAAAAACTCCACCAGGAAATTTTTAGACCTAATTAATGAATTTAGCAAAATAGCAGGATATAAAATAAACACACATAAATCAAATGCATTTATCTACATAAGCGATGAATCATCTGAAAGTGAATTGAGGAAAACAACTCCGTTCAAAATAGCCTAAAAAAAAATAAAATATTTGGGAATCAATCTAACAAAAGAGTTGAAAAACCTGTACAATGAAAACTACAGAACATTAAAGAAAGAAATTGAGGAAGACCTTAGAAGATGGAAAGATCTTCCATGTTCTTGGATAGGAAGAATCAATATAATGAAAATGGCCATACTTCCAAAGATGCTGTACAAATTTAACACAATTCCAATAAAAATTCCTATGACATTCCTCACAGAAATAGAAAAAGCAATCATGAAATTCATATGGAAGAACAAAAGACCCAGAATAGCCAAAACAATCCTGGGCAGGAAGAATGATGCAGGAGGTATCACAATACCAGACCTTAAACTCTACTATTGAGCAATAGTGATAAAAACAGCATGGTATTGGCACCAAGATAGACAGATAGACCAATGGTACAGAATAGAGGACCCAGAGACAAACCCACGTAAGTACAGTTATCTCATGCTAGACAAAGGTGCCAAAAACATACAGTGGAGAAAAGATAGCCTCTTCAACAAATGGTGCTGGCAAAACTGGAAATCCATATGCAATAAAATGAAATTAAATTCCTATCTCTCACCCTGTACAAAATTCGACTCAAAATGGATCAAGGATTTAGGAATTGAACCTGAGACTCTTCACCAAATAGAAGAAATAGTAGGCCCGAATCTTCTTCATATTGGCTTAGGACCAGACTTCCTCAACAAGACCACCAGAGCGCAAGAAATAAAAGGAAGAATCAATAAATGGGACGGGTGCAAACTAAAAAGCTTTCTCTCAGCAAAAGAAACAATCAAGAATGTGAAAAGAGAGCCTACAGAGTGGGAAAAAAATCTTTTCCACACACACTTTAGACAGAGCACTGATCTCCAAAATTTATAAAGAATTTACAAAACTGTACACCAAAAATGCAAAGAGCCCAATCAATAAATGGGCTAAGGAACTGGGCAGACACTTCACAGAAGAGGATATACAGGCTATTAACAAATATATGAAAAATTGCTCATCATCTCTAGTAATTAGAGAAATGCAAATTAAAACTACCCTAAGATTTCATCTAACTCCAATTAGAATGGTTATTATCAGGAATACAAGCAATAACAAGTGTTGGCGTGGATGTGGGGAAAAAGGCACACTTGTACATTGCTGGTGGAGTTGCAAATTGGTGCAGCCACTCTGGAAAGCAGTATGGAGATTCCTCAAAAAACTTGGAATGGATCCACCATTTGACCCAACTATCCCACTCCTCGGTTTATACCCAAAGGTCTTAAAATCAGCAAAATATAGGGATGCAGCCACATCTATGTTCATAGCTGCTCAATTCACAATAGCTAGATTGTGGAACCAACCTAGATGCCCTTCAATTGAAGAATGGATAAAGAAACTGTGGTATACATACACAATGGACTATTACTCAACCATAAAAAGAATAAAATTATGGCATTTGCTGGTAAATGGGTGGAGTTGGAGAATATCATGCTAAGTGAAATAAGCCAAGCCCAAAAAACCAAAGGCCAAATGTTTTCTCTGATCAGTGGATGCTGATACCTAACGGGTGGGGTGGGGGGGTGGCAGGGGTTATGGGGAGGATAGGAAAGAATGGAGGAAGTATGGATGGTGTGGAGGAAAATGGGACGGGATGGGATGGGGGCAGGAAAAATAGTAGACTGAGACAGACAGTACTACCCTATGTAAATGTAAGATTATATGAACTGTGTGAATAAAAAATAAATTTAAAAAATAGAACAAAAAGGTTAGGCATGTGGCTCAGTGGTTAAGCACCCCTGGGTTCAATCCCTGGTACTTCAAAAAAAAAAAAAAAGCGTGGTAAGGTAAAGATGTGGACTGTAAATCTAAAGCAATCACTGAATGACAAGCCAAAAAACCCTGTTTAACTAAAGAGGTAAAACAGAAGTATAGAAAATACTTGATTAATCCAATAGAAGACAGGAAAAAAGGTAAAAGGGAATAAACAGATGGAAAGACTAGAAAACAAGTAGCTAGATTATTGTCTAAACACCCCAGTTAAACGGCAGAGAATGTCAGATTGGATTGAAAAAAAATAAGACTCAACTATATGCTGCCTATGAGAAATGTTATTTTAATATAAAGGTACAAATAGATTAAAAGTAAAAGGGTAGGAAAAAGATGTACTAACACTTTTAAATGAAAGCTGCAGTGGCTGTATTTATTTCAAAATAGGTTTCAGAGCAAAGAACATTACCAGAACTGGGAGCAGTCAACTAAAGAAGAAAACAGTCCTCTAGGTTTGGTACCTGATAACTTCAAAATGCATAGAGTAAAAATTTGTAGAACCGCAAGGAGAAATAGACTAATGGTGTAAGTATCAGATTTTAATACATCTCTCAGTAGTTAATGAGCACAATGAAATCAGTCAGAATATAATAGATTTGCCCAACAGTATCGGCTAACTTGAACTGGTTGATGTTGGCAGAACATTTCACCCTCTAGCAGCAGCAGAGGCAGAATACACATTTTTTCAAGTAAACATGGAGTATTTAAGCAGATAGACTGCACTACGGCTCATCGAAAACATCTCAGATTCAAAGTATTCATCATACAGTGTATGTTTTCTGATCAGAACAGAATTTTTAGAAATCATTAACAGAAAGATCCTTGAAACCCTTCACCCCAATATTTCGAAACTAAGTAACCTATAGGTCAAAGAAGAATTCTAAAGGGGAATTAAAAAATAAAGTGAATAAAAACAGTATAGAAATTGTGGGTTGCCACTAAAACAGTATTAGACTGAAATTGATAGCATTAAAATACCTATATTAGAAAAAGATCTCAAATGAGCCACCTATTTAAGAAAGGGAATAATGAAAATCAAAGTACAACTCATTGAAATAAAAAACTTAGAGAAAAATCAATGGATCCAAAAACTCATTTGAGAAAATAAAACTAATGAATAGCATCTCCAGCCAGAGTTCTCAGGAAGAAAAGAAACAAGGAACACATTACTAACATTGGGAATGAGAAAGGTAACATCATTAAAGATCCCACAGATATAAAAGACAGTAAAGGACTATTGGAATGGGAATACCTTTATCCCAATAAATCCAGCAACATAGAACCTGACAAATTACTTGAAAGGCACAAGTTACCACAGGTCACTCAAGAAGAAATATATTTATAACCCTACATCTATTTAAGAAATTAAAATTGTGGTTTAAAGCCTTTATATGAAGACAATCCAGGTCCAAATGGCTTCAGCAGCTCCAGTTAGAAGAAATAAATGCCAATTCTTTGCAAACTGTTCTGAAAAAAATGGAAGAGGATGGACTTTTCCAACTCATTCTGTGAGGCCAAAATCACCCTGGTACTTGTCAAACATGTTACAAGGAAACTACAGGCCAATATTATTCATGAACATATGGTGAAAATTCTAAACCACAGTTTTACAATTTGAGTCCTGCAATATATGACTGAAGGAATACATCCTGATCAAGTGAGATTTATCCAAGGAACAATGGCTTGATTTAGCATTCAAAAATTAATCAATGTAAGTACTCTTATAAATGAACTAAACAAGAATAGTCATATAATCATCTCAATATGGAAAAAGCATTTGACAAAATCCAGTATCCGTTTCAGGTAAGCGAATTAGGAATAAATGGAGCTTATTCAATCCGATGAAAGGCATCTACAAAATCCTTACAGCTGTCATTATTGTGAAAGCCTGAAAATCTCCCCCTAATGTGAAGAATTAATTGGGAATGTCTGCTCTTACCACTTGTGTTCAACATCATATTGGAGGTTCTAGACTATGCAATTAGATAGGAAACAATAAATGACATCCAATTGAAATTAAAATATCAAAATTTGTGATACCATAAAAATATCAAATACTTGGGAATAAATCCAACAAAATAAAGACATAGAGTGAAAACTACAAAATCTATGCTATGATGAAAACATTTGGGAAGATATACTATGTTCATGGGTAAAAGAGGTAGGTGTGGCTATAAAGGGGCAACATGAGGGATCTTCATGGTGATGGAACTGTTCAGTATGCTTACTGTGATGATCTGTATGTGGACTTACAAGTAATAAAATGACAACTAAGACACAAAATTACAAGTGTAATACAGAAATCTAATTCAGGTCTGTGGACTGTACCAATGTAAATTTCCTGGTTTTAACAATGCTGTAGTTATATAGGGTGTTATCTTTGGGGTGGGGGTTTTACACAGGCTGTCTCTGTATTATGTTCTGCACCTTCCTCAGACTCTTAATTATTTCAAAATAAAAACAAAGCAAAAGATAAAAATGTGTGCTTTTTTAGAAATACATAAAGACCAAAGCATACAAAAAGAAACAAGGAGAAAGCAAACATGAATTTGGGATGAAAAAGGAAGGACTATTTAGGTAAATACCAATTGTCATGATTCATGCTTCTTTTTTGAATTAATGAATTCTGGGGGTTTATTACATTTCAATAAGTAAATGACCATGACTGGGATCAGAGATGAAAATGTGTCACTATCAGTGATTGAGGTTATTCCAATTCTGTGCACCTAAAGTTGGGAGGAATAGTCTATAAAGGATGGAAGGAGTGTAGGAAGGGGTTGATGCCATCAGTAGAGCAGAGTTTCATGGATTCCTGAAGACAGGAAGCTACTAGAAGCAGTTACCACTCAGAATGTGCCCAGTGAAGGCTGCAGCAAGGACTGCCTTTTGCACCTTTGTTCATTTGGGGCTGTCCCTGCATAAGGTGTGTGACCTAGGCTGACCCTGATGGGGGTGGATATAAACACCAGGGCTGGCCGTGGGTTGTGAGGTGGTTCCAGGGTTGGGTTCCCTTGCAACCTGTTTTGGTGCCCAGCCTCTGATAGGACAGAAGTTGTGAGGCAGCCCTTCAGGAGCCCGTTAGACAAGTTGAGTGGGCTGTGATGGGGCAGGTAGAGGGGAACTCATGGTAAGTTTCCAACAACCTAGCCTCTGCCTTCTAAAGACTCTCCTTTCATGAATCATTTATCCATCCTCTTCCACCATAATAGCTGTTACCCTGCTCTAGCTGGGACATCCTTTAGTAACACTGATGGAAGTGTATTTTGTATTTTCTTATTTTTACCAAAGCAACTCTACATAATTTATTTACCATCATACCACCTGCTTGATGGATGCAAACAAAGCTTTGCAGAGCCATCTGTTATGGACCACACATTGGTATTCCCTGAAAATTCCATTGTTGAAGCCATAATCCCTAATGTGAAATTATTGAAAGGTAGGGTCTTTGGGAATGAAAGTTTAGGTGAGGTCATGAAGTGGAGCCCCCATGATGGGATTAACGTCCTCATAAGAAGAGGAGGAGACTAGAGCTCTCTCTACCACGTGTGGAGACAGCAAGAAGGTTATCAAAAAGTCAGGAAGAAGACCCTCACTAGGAGCCTGATTGTGCTGGTACCTTACTCCTGGGACTTCCCAGCCTCCAATATCGTGAGAAATAAATATAGGTTGTTTAAGCCACCCAGTCTATGGCATTTTGTAAGGACAGCCCAACTGAGGAACTAAGTCACCATCTCTGGCAATCACATTCAACGATGATAGTGATAATACCCCTCCAACAGCATCCTCAGCCTCCTCCTCTCCACTGGCCTTCTACTGCCCCACTCAACCACACCCATCCTTTCTGCCAAGTATTTTCATTGTTTTTGCTTTAGAATTTCTGTATTTTTATTTTTTGTAGTGTTGGGGGATAGAGCCCAGGGCCTTACACATTAGGCAAGCACTCTACCACTGAGCCGCAGATCCCCAGCCCTGGAGTCTATCTTTTAAGAAAAGTTTTGTACAGCTAGTACAGAGTTCCTATGCACTCCCCCAACACATTTTCTCTTATTCACTTCTTATGTTAGTATAGTACATTTGTTAAAATGAAGGAACCAATACTGATATATTGTTATTAACTTGGGCCCATAGTTTATTCAGACTTTCCAATTTTTTCCCTAATGTCCTTTTCCTGTTCCAGGATCCCATGTGAAACTTCCATGACATTTGTCACCCTGTTTCTGCAGGCTCCTCCTGGCTGTGACACTTTCTCAGGCTTTTCTTATTTTTGATGACCTTAACAATTTTAAAGAGTGCTGGTCAGATATACAGCAGGCTGCCTCTCCGTTGGAATTTGATATTTTCCTTATGATTAGGCTGTAAGAGGAAGACCACAGAGGTCAACTACCATTTGTTGCATTTTATCAAGGGTACCTAGTCTCAACGTGACTTATGTCTGCTGATGTTGTCCATGATCAAACCTGTTGGTGATGTTTGTCAGTTTGTCCACTGTCAAGTTCCTCTTTCCTTTCCCTATATTGTACTCTTTGGAAGGAAGTCACTATGTGCAGCTCATGCCTAAGGAGTAGAAAGTTATGCTCCCATCCTTTAGGGTGAAATATATACTTAATTTATTTGGAATTCTGGGGGGGGGCAGTTATCTCTTTTCCCTATTCATTAATTTTTTCAATCATTTATAACAGCATGAATTTGTGCATATTTGCAGTTATAGTCCACTATTGCTTTCTTTATTTTTTTGCTCAAACTCTTCCACCTTTGATCATTGGGAAGTGTTTCATTTGGTTCCTGTGCCCCTTTGACATACTCCATCAATGTTTGTTTGTGTGTGTGTGTGTGTGTGTACCAGCATGGTTTCATTGTTGAGCACTTCCTTACTTTCTGGAACTACAAGATGTTCCTGGCTCATCTTGCATATTTCCTGCCTCAGTTCTCAAGTCAACTATTTCTCCAGGAGGCCTGGTTCCTTTTATTGGAGCATGGTATTAGACACCAAGATCTGGGTGCTGGGGGTGCTCATTGATGCTGATGTTGGGCATTTTTTTTTTTTTTTGAACCGGGGATTGAACTCAGGGGCACTTGACTACTGAGCCACATCCCCAGCCCTATTTTGTATTTTGTTTAGAGACAGGGTCTCACTGAGTTGCTTAGGGCCTCACTAAGTTGCTGAGGCTGGCTTTGAACTCCTGATCCTCCTGCCTCAGCCTCCCGAGTCACTGGGATTACAGGCATGCGCCACCGCACTCGGCGGGCCTGTGTTTTAAACACACTATTGTCACACTGTGCTCCAACATTAACTCTCCATTCCAACCAAAATTCTCTTACATTTCCCAGTTCTTACCTGACTTACCCATCTATGACTTTTTCACCTTCAACCCCCAGCCACTAAATTCCCAGGGTGTCAGACATGCCTACGGAAGGCTAATGCACCAGGATTGCTAAATTTGAGGCCAGCCATGACAATTTCACAGACTCTGACTCAGAAAGCAAAAATGGGTTGGAGGGTCTAGCTCAGTGCCAGTGCCCTGGGTCAAATCCTCAGTACAAAAAAAAAAAAAAAAACAATCCCAGGGTTGTCATCTCCTGCATGATTCTCCAGCTGGAAGTGGCCTCTCTCTTCTCTGACTCCCAAAGCAATGTGCACATTGGTGCAGAGCATATGTTTCAGCTTAGAGCTTCTCCACCCTTGTCTTCATTCTCTTGGTTCTGTCTTGCAGGGGGGGGCAGTGTCTCTAGTCACTGACTCCCTGGCACAGTGATTAGGCACTCACACCTCCAGGGCTGCTTTGGAACTTTACAATACCCTCTTGCATACCATAACAAGGTTTCAGTTAACAATGGACAGCACATTTGAAGGTTTTCCCCAAATTATGGTGAAACTGAAAAGTCCCTATTGCCTGGTTCCATGGCAGCCACCTTGAGGTCTTAGCACAGTGCCTCACAGGTGTGTTTGGGGGTGCTGGTGAAAAACCAACCTACTCTGCTGCCACAATGTACAACATATACACTTGTGCATGGTCCATAATACTGAATCATAAATGGCTGTTACTAGTTTATGTATCTACAGTAGTTTTTTATTCATAATTTTAGAGTAAATTCCTTCTATTTGTTAAAAAAAAAAAGTTCACTGTGACGCAGTCTGCCAAGTTACCATGGCTGCAGCCTCCTGCAGTTTGCATTTACCCCGTCGTCTCCATCACTTTGTTTCTCTTGTGCTTCAGTTACTCAGGTTGTTTTGGCTTTCATGGCCCTAGGAACAATAGGATGTAGCGTGTGTGTGTGTGTGTGTGCGTGTGTGTGTGCGCGCATACACATGCATATATCCCATGTAGCTTAGATGTGTAGTAGACTTTTCCATCTGGGCTTTTGGACATATACTCTATGATGTTTGCACGATGACAAAATCATCTCACAACATGTTTCTCAGAATGTGTTCCCTCCGCTGAGCAAGGCATGACTGTACATCACTGCCTGGGAAACCTGGCTAGACTGGAAAAGCTTCCAACTGCTCTGTTCTTTCTCCTTTGATCTGATGGAAGCACCAGCCCAAGCAGGAAGATGGTGCTTTTTTGTTTCGGTGTGTTTCTCTCATAATCCATAAGAGTTCGTGCCTGCCGGGAGGAAGCGATGCAATAAGGAATTTAATTCAGGACGTGTCAGTTGAAGTTGGAAGTACAATTTATTACTGTTAATTCTCTAGAATAATCCCAGGTTGACTAGTTGTTTCCGACTGTCTATACCTGCCTATTAATGCCATGTTAAGCTATTTTCCATTTTAAATTAAAAGCCTGATGTAAAAGAGGAGTCTTAAAAGACTGAGTTGATAAATTCATATAAACAGATAAATTTATATAAATTCATACACAAAAAGTAAACTTGAAGAGCACTTCAAGGAACAAGTGTCAAGAGGTTTCTGGGGGGAAAAAAATCCTACAAATCACCAAGGCAGTTTCCATAGGTTTGGAACAAATGAAAAGTAACACAGCAACTGATTAAAAAAAATATGGGGGGCTGGGGATACAGCTCAGTTGGTAGAGCGCTTGCCTGTCAAGCACAAGGCCCTGGATTCAATCCCAGCACCGCAAAAAAAAAAAAAAAATTGGCACCAGAAGCTAGCTCCCTTTTCAGGAGTTAAGATTGTTCTCAGATTCTCTCAGTATAGCCTGCCAGGGCTTGGGGACCAGGGGGGACCAATGGGAGTGCCAGTGCATTCTTCAGAGTCCATATTTTAGATCGCTTTTCCATCACTGTGACTTTTCAAAAGACCTGACAAGAGCGATGTAGAGGAGGAGACGTTCATTTTGGCTCATGGCTGCAGAGGTTTAGTCCCTATCTCTGGGCCTGGGTGAGGCAGAACGCCACACAGAGGGCATGGTGGAGGAAAGCAGCTTGGGACATGACAGCCTGGAAGCAGAGAGAAAGCTGTGCTCACCAGGGACAAAATGTAACCCCAAAGGCACGCCCGAGTGACCTGCTTCCTCCAGCCACACTCCACCCACCTACAGCTCCCACCTAGCCAATCCATCAGTGTGTGATTAGATTGAAGATCTCAAAATCTAATCATTTCACCTCTGAACCTTCTTGCATTGTTTCCCACATTAGCTTCGAGGGACACTTCATATCTAAACCACAGCAGTCCACAGGACTAGGAAAAAGTGTTTCTGAGAGCAAAGACACTCTGCTCTCATCTTAAGATAGCCAACTAAAGTGGACAGCAGAACCGGTGTGACCCCCTCACATCTGAGCAAATGACTGGAGGCCAAAAGGGGATTATTTTTGTCTCAGAGAAATAATAGTCTTGTTTTCCTCTGGCCCAGGTTTGGGGTTTTCTCCCTCATTCTGGCATGTCACCTCTAATTCCAGGAGCCATTTCTACGACAAAACTGCCCTGTGAGTTACCTGAGTCTGTCGTGATGGTATTGAGCATCTGGTTTACACGTGAGAAGGTTTCTGTGGGACTGTGAGGACAGCAGATTCTATGACCTGACTTCTTCCTGTGGGGAAAAGATATGTAGGAGGTGGCTCTGCCCCACCCCGACCTTGTTAGCTCTGCCTTCAAGCTGCAGTGGGGACTGTGAAAGCCGGGGTGAGGGAGCATGCTGGAAGAGGTGGAGTCGGGTGGGCTGGGCTCCTTCCCTTGGGAGGAGGGGCACCTGGGAAGGCAGGTTCTTGGAGCGACTCTCCCCACCTTTGCCCTCCGACCCTGGTCCTCAGTTTGGGAAGGCATTGCTCAACTCTTTGGCCAGAGCTTCTGGGGAACCATCAAGTTCTAATGAATGGAAGCCTTCCCTCAGGAGAAGGATCTACTTTATAGAAATGACCATTTTCTTCACCATTACCCCGTGTGTCTGTGGACTAGTAAGCAGTTCCGGCGTCGCATCTATAGTGTGTCCTTATTTGGGGACAGTGGAGACGCATGGAAACGTGGATGGACTTGGCTGGACTGGCTGCCCTTTTTCTCTCTCTTGCACCATCACGTTATGGGTGTTGAAGGAGGGAGGGGCCTCAGCAGCCCGAGGGGGAGGAATTGCCAACATCCACTGCGGCCACTTGAATGCCATCCGCAGGGGGCGCCTCAGAGAGAAGATGGCTGTGTGAAGAAGTTCAGGGGCTGGAAATCTGGGCCATCGCCCTGTTGGCAGTGATGTGCTCTTCCTGAGGAGATTGGGCACAGGAAAAAAAAAAAGAGAGAGAGAGAAAAAGAAAAAAACAGACCCTGTATTCCTGCAGACTTCCTTTGTTTCCCTCAACTAATGAGGAACGCGTTAGGGCTCTTTTCTTTCATTTACAAAGAGCTCACATCTGGCTCCCATTTCAGGTAACAATGTGCAGCCTGGAGGCAGCATGTTCTGGAAATCTTAGTGACACTTGGCTTGAGGCCACTCTGCCTGCTATAGGCACCTGGGGGAGAGACCCAGAAAAGATGTGGAGGCTGGAGAATGTAGGGCAGTCTCTTGGATCTGCAAGCGGCCAGAATCGGTCCTGTTGGTCTCAGGCTTCTAACAGGCCTCCATCTCTTTGTTCCTGTGGGAAAGTTTCAAACACAGAATGCCTTCTGAACTTCCAAAACTTGTCTCTTTTTCTCAACTGGTAAACTTTGCCCCTGTTCCGTTCTGAACCCATTCGAAAGTTCTCAAAATAAAAGCACAGCCAGTATATTTGATTTCATAATAATAGCTGACATTTCTGAGCATTTGCTGTGCATTCAGACCCAGCATTCTATACACATTCCTTCAGTTAATGCCCACAAAAGACCCTTGAAGCAGGTGTGACTCTCATTCTGCAGATAAGAATGACTCTCATTCTGCAGATAAGGTGAGAAACCAGGTAATCCTCCCAAAGCCAGATGGCTAAGTAAGCAATCAAAGCAAAATTACTGATTAAGTTTGATTCTATAGCTAGAGATTTTAAATATCAAGGTTTGCTATGTCTTCCAAATATTTTT